>JAPYZO010011291.1:0-12726 GCA_030522905.1 Torymus flavipes
ATTGAAAAATGAAAAAAATGAGTTTTGTATGTCGAACGATTACGGGAGTAAAATTGACTTAATCGCTTTGAAATTTCTCCTAAAGGTAGATTTTGGATATATCTCGGCTGAGTTATTTGGGTTACATGACCGGTCCACAAATTTCTGAGTTATTTGAGGTTAAAATTTTTTTAACCTTTTTTCCAAATCGTAATTTCTGGAGAACGGCTTTATGTATCTGAATCGGATGGGCGGCATTCGATAGAGAATTTAAATACCTACATTGTCTAAAAAAAATTATTTTTCTAGCTATCATGGTTCTTTTTTTATGAATAAAAACGTAAACATTAAAAAAATGAAGAAAATGAGTTTTGTATGTCCAACAAATGCGGGAGTAAAATTGACTTAATTGCTTCAAGATTTCTTGGAGAAGTAGATTTTTGATAGTTGTTGGCTAAGTTTTGTGGGAAAAACGATTGGTCTATAAATTTTAGAGATATTTAAGGTTAAAATTTGTTTAAATTTCATAATTTATAATTATCACGGGTTATTGTTCTGAACAAAAACTTAAACATTGAAAAATGAGTTTCAATTATAATGATTGCGGGAGTAAAATTGTCTTAACCATTTCTTGTAGAGGTAGATTTTGAATATTGAAAAATGAGTTTTAATTACAATGATTGCGGAAGTAAAATTGACTTAACCGTTTCAAAATTTCTTGTAGAGCTAGATTTTGGAATGCATCGGCTAGTGGTCTCTCAATTATATCTGTTTGATATTATTTCATATTTTATGCGCAATAGTCTTTAACAGAATGTTGTCATCTGACATACTGAAAGTCGTCAGCTGATGTTTATAAATAATGCGGTATTTTAGCAAGTACAGAAATAACTATAAAAATTATATTTTACAAATTTCAAATTATATTTTATTTATAAAATTAACTATTTGTGTTGATTAACATCATCTGACGATTTCTAGTATGTCAGATGACAATATTCTATTCTATTGACGTATATTAGAAAACGTGCTTATAAAAGATAGTAAGCAGATGACGAAAAAAAATTGCTAATAACTAAAAAAAAAAACAAAGTTGTAAATTATTGAAAACATGTAGAATGAATAAACATATCTTATATTTAAACTATATACTATAGATGTAGAAGCGATCCATTCGTTTGGAGGAAGCTACGTACGAACATATTGGCAGCGGTTTTTTAACTATTGAATTATAATACTAAATAGTTAAATTTTGACAAATAGGAAATTTGTTTGAAAATTGGAAACACAACTTTTGTCGGTAAAGATAGATATTCTGAATTCTGGGATTTTATTATTTAAAAAATTTCTATTCGGTTTTGTAAACTCAACGTCGTTCTTCCTCCTCGGGCCGAGATCCGTCATTCTTCATCCGCGCGATGAGCTACGTCGTTCTTCATCCGCGCGACGAGATACGTCGTTCTTCATTTGCGCGACGCGATACGTCGTTCTTCATTCGCGCGCCGAGATACGTTCTTCTTCCGCTCAGCCGTCTACATATTCTTGTCTTGAAATACTTGTAATACTTCATTGTGTATCTTTCTGGGCTCATCATCCAGACTGGCTACGAGAAATAGAACCCTCTCATACGTAATAGATAGCAAAAATAAGTTTTTCAAAATTTGTTTGAATAATTAGATTTTAAACAATTTTTGGTAATTTTCTTGCAAAAAGACTTGCATATTTTAATTCAGCTGATCAAAATACATGAATAAATTACATTATCCGGGTAAAAGCTTTATGTGCACACGGAAAAATAGCCAGTTCTCGACCTAAGATTGGGCGCGCTCGACGATCGACAGGTCGCATTGAAAACTCAGTGCTCAAAAACTGGGAATCCCGTGCGTCGCATGTGGAACGCAGCTGCAAGCTTGTAAATCACGTTAAAGTAGTTTCCAGCAAAGTTTCAGATGTCCACATTCCAAAGATGCTGGATTATTATATATAGTTTATAAACATGTAAGAATGGTCGAGAGCGCACATTAGACTACCCTATGCAGCAATTGCAAAAATTGCAGCCATTTACCACCCTTTGACCCGTACTGCAAATCCCACGCTCGGTCTAGTCAGTATTCGCTACGAAAAGAATCCCATCTACAATAGTGCCACGAAAACTATCTCGCATCGATGTTCGTCACGAAAAGAATCTCACCTTCAAAAACGCCACGAAAACTATATCCCTTTTAAAAAGGTGTCCCTTTTAAAAAGGCGAAAACTATCCCGTTTTTGAAGCTGAGATTCTTATTGGGTCATTTTTTTGACGAGATTCTTTTCGTGGCGAATATCGATGCGGGATACTTTTCGCACACCCCTTTTTAAGAGGGATAGTTTTCGTGGCGTTTTTGTAGGTGAGATGTTTCTACTCAATTTTAAGAAAAGCTATTACTTAAGCAATAGCTCAAGATTTTTCTACTGAGTTTTAAGAAAAGTTATTACTTAACCAACAGCTTAAGTTATTACTTATGTAACAGCTGAAGTTATGAGTTAAGAAATAGCTTCCGTTAATAACTAAGCAACAGCTTGAGTTATTACTTGAACAACAGTACACAACATCTACTTAAGAAGTGACTTGAGCTATTAATAAAGTCATTACTTTAGGAATGTCTATATCTTTTGCAAATAATAATAGAATTTCTAAAAAAAGAATTCAGTATAGTATTTACATATACTAATGAGCGCCTGACGTTCGTCTTTTTCCAAAAAAATCATGAGAATTTATTTAATTAAATAAAAACCGTACTGTTAGTAAGTAGGTCTCTGCAATTGTGCTACTTTTAAAAAGAGCATAGCTAACAAGCTAAAAATGCTAATAGAATCACTCAAAAAAATTTCTGAATATAGTGTTTGCGTGTACGGAGCGCTTGACGTTCGTCTTTTTCCAAATAAACGTTTGAATGTTGATTTAAAAAATATTGAAATTCACGGTATTACATGGGCTTAAGACGCGAAGTGAGTTCTAATCAGTATGGTCTTTCCGTTTTAGCCGCTATGCTATTGGTGGGTCTCGTCAAATCGCCTCGCTTCTGATTGGTAGGGTGGTTGTCACCTGGGGCGATTGATTATAGCATATATATTATAGCATATATAGGACTCGTTATAGCTCTATCAAATAAATTTTCTGAAATTTTTATACGCTTATATTCATAAAAAAATTTGTATCAAAAATATATGTGTACAAGAAAAAACTTTCAAGCCGCTTTCATGACTAAAAAACCCGTTGAATGGAAAATGGAGTATCTCGAGCATTTTTATTTTTTATGGATTTACTGTATAAGAAACTTTTTCAAAATCATGAATATACTTTATCAATTTTAACTATGACAGACATTATTTTGAATAAATATTGAATGTACTACGATTTTATAACTATAAAGAACGGCATTCGCTATAAAATTGCAGTACTTTCAATATTTATTAAAAAACAATGTCTGATATAGTTAAAATTTTGACATACGATTGTTTAGAATAGCATGATGACATACGACTTCTTAAAACGAGAAGCTCAGGTACGATCTTATGAATAAAACGCTGAGATACGACCTGTCGTTAAGAGAAGCCAATATCTCAAAGAGTTTAAAAAAATTTTGTTTATTTATTTCAATACTACATAAATATTAAACTTTCAATAATTGAAAATGTGATTTTTTGAAATACGCCCTTTTTCCTTAGAAGTATTTATCTTATCAATATTATAATAACGATTTCAGTATAACAAGCCACATAATAGCTCCTTTCTGACATGTCTTTGAAAATATGCTAGAGTGATTCTAGCTATTCACCAAATGACCATTTGAAATTAATCTAATCTATAGCATCACGTTCAGAATTTTTTAATCAAAATTAAATGTACTTGGTTCGATGTCAATAATAATCAAATTTATATTGTTCTAGGTTACTGGCTATTCCACTGTCATTTCTTATTCCATATTGTCATTGGCATGAATTTAATTTTACATGTTGGGACGCAAGCTGATTTACCGCCGATTCCACCAAATTTTCCAACTTGTGGTGATCATTTACCTCCAATAACAGCGCCATTGCCGATTGACACTTTTCATTAATCATGTTACTCAAGTATTATCATAATATGACTTTAACAAAAGAGACTGCACAATACAGAATGTACATAAAGATTTCTTGTTAAATGCTGGATTTTCCTTTCCTCAGATACTTTGATACTGATGTAATCTTATTAAGGATAATTATGTATACGTGGAATCGGATTATTCAGACGATGTCTCGTGTATAATTAAAAATAACTACGCTTTAGGTCTTGTAAATTGATTCAATATCTCGTAAATTAATTATCCTTTTGACTGCCATTCCACAGTCACGGTATAAATGCAAATATGTAAATGAAACTTGTAGGAAAAAGTATGCACAAGATTATTTGTAAATATTTTCTTGTTATCGGTAAACAACACTATGTAATATATATGCAGTTTTATAAGACTTCCAGATGAAGCAAATTCATAAGTATTTTGTAAAAAAAATTGTTCAACAAAATAATTTTATGATAATGTTTGTGATTTAAAAATGAGTGTTGATTTTTTATTTTTATAATATATGTATACAATTATGAATAAAATTTATAAGTTATCTTCATCTTCACTGTTAATTAGCCTTTCAGTATCTTTGCTTAAATGAAAATCTGTAGGATACAATTAACTGTTAGAAATAGCATACCATCTGAAAATTAAAATAATACACTTAAAATGCGATGCTATCTTTTTAAGCAAAGTTATTGCTTTGTAACTTACCGAAACTCTTAACCTATCAAAATAATAGTTTTAGTCACTAGGGTGTAAAGTTGAACTTTACGCATGTAGTGATCGTCACGAACGTGCATCGGCGCAGCCGGCCCGAGTGCTGCACGATCACGAGATCGTAACGATTTCGCCCGTGTGGCGAACAATATTTTTTTATAGTATGGGTAAAGCATGTCGACGTTTTTTTTTTTGAGTGTGTAAAGTTGAACTTTACGCACCGAAAACGATGCGCATCGACATACTTTACGCATACTATGAAGAAAAGACAATTTGTTGGTGAATGAATTTCGAAGAATTAGTGTATTAGAATTTCTGCCTACAATTCGATGCCTTCTATGAAGAAAATTCCCTGCTTACATATCTGCAACGAAGAATATTCACTGATTTTGCAGCGAAAGCTGTCCTTCCAGCATTTTCTAACAAAGGAGAAGGGTACAGAAAGTGAGGTAGGTAGTTTCTCTTAAGAGGGCCAACCTGAGTTAAAATGATGAAAAAATCGAAATTTTTTTTATTGCTTTTATAATTTAAAAATTTCTTTAAAAATATGCTCCCGCAATCCATTTATCGAAATTCGATTTCGTTTTTTTATTGAAAATAAAAAATGTGAAACGAAAAAAATCGAATTTTCGTGAAAATTTCGTTTTTATACCCAAAAGTTGTCGAACTCTTTTCAATGTTGAAAATAATTATTAAAATTCTGATAAATTTTTAATTTAAGGGTAGAGTACCGTTAAAAATTATTAAAATTTATTTTACGATAAAACCATGTCTACACATAAATTTAATAACATAAAA
This sequence comes from Torymus flavipes, assembly GCA_030522905.1. Lineage (NCBI taxonomy): Eukaryota > Metazoa > Arthropoda > Insecta > Hymenoptera > Torymidae > Torymus > Torymus flavipes. The sequence continues at coordinate 5,583 of JAPYZO010011291.1, forward strand.
TTTTCAGAAATTTTAAAAGAAAAACACGGTTACAGCTGACAGATGATAACTTACATGCAAGTGGTCCACGTTAACTTCAGTAAGATTTTGAAATAAATTAATTTAGATCAAACATTATAACTAAATCACAATTAAAATCACTGTCATTTGCTTTAGATTTTCATTTCACATGAGACCAAAACACACTTTGAGTTTATTTCACTGAGATTCACTTTCTACTTTTATTTGATGAATAAAAAAATATGTATTGTATGTATATTTACACTGCATAAAAAGTAAATTCTAAATTTATTATTGATATCATTTCTTTCATTTTTTAGATGTAACTTCTCTAAAAACATTGTAAGGGTGTGACGTAACACAACACTATTGAAATTTTCAACTAGTCAAATACTTCTCAATTGCCGGTAATAAAAAGTAGATGCTGTTAGGAACTAATAAGTATACAGAAACTGTTTTGTAAAATTTAATGTCAATTGTCTCAGAATTAATATTTTAATAATTTTCAGGCAGTGCACGTAGCACTGTTCTGGAACGCAATTGACTCAATAAAAGTTTAGAGGGATATTCTGTATGTATATATCTACACTTAATAAGAAGGCCGTTGTTATTTGTGTGTCAGATTCGTACAACGATGTATACCTTGTAACAGTACAGTCCATACACATACCGCGTGAGGGGAATATCAAGCAAGCATGCGCACAGCTATTGCCATGGAACGGCATAGCAAGTATTGAGAGAGAAGACGAGAGAGAGCAGCTAGCGCTCCTACTACTATGCTTAAGTGCGCGAGGAGAGGGGCGGCGCGCGGCTTCTCTGCGCGTTCCGCACGCACAGTACATGAGACTGGCGTTCCCTACTCCTGAACTTTCGGCACTTCTCCTTTTCGAGCGCGCGAGCGAGAATTGTAATTGTGCGAGCTTGGAGCGGCACTCGCTATCTGGCAGCTCACCTAACCACACGTCGCGCTCCGCCATAGTACAACCAAGGCGTACTATGAACGAGAGACAGTCTCATCCAATCCCTAATTGCTGGATACGAGGCTGGAATTAGGTGTAGAAGCCCCACCGTTAGACAACGTAAGGCGTGTCACGAACGGGCGAATCATCAAAATACAACCAGTTTCCTTTCCTTCCTCCAACCCGCGAGACTGAGTCCGCGGCGTGCATATGCAAGGCGCATACACGCTTCACGACTAAACTCGCGGAACCTATATATAAGTAAAACCTAACCTTCAATTTTCTTTAGTAGAAGAATTGACGCTTAAATAAGAAAACAATACGCAAAGATTGTCGTTTGACTAAAGCAATAATAATCCCTTCTATGTCAGACGCTCAAAACAGGTGCGGTTTTTACGTGTTTTTAAATCGGCTATATAGGTTATTCGTACGACAGAGCTGTCGTACAAATAGCAATACCGTAATAAGAATTGGAGAAATATTGGTAAGAGAAGATTTTGTTATAAAAAATAATTTAGTTTTTAAAATCAGTGAAAATAAAAAAATTAAAAAATGAATAAAATTACAATATTGATAAATATTTTTATTTGTGTAACAAAGCATAGCCAACTAAATTTTTTAAATTATTATTAGAAAAATAATTATTAAATATCAGATAGTACTTCAAATAATATTTTTTTTGATAAAATTAATTTTAGCTATGGATATAAATAGATTTTAGAATGTAATGTATGTTAAAACTTTAAACTCATTTTTCTCATATATTTAATTTCTGTGATTTCCAGAGCACTTGTCGCAGGTTTACTGTTTTTAGGACCGTAGGATCAATTCACAGTGGCGCATGGAGCTTTCCTCAATCTTCCTTTAGAGACAATACGGATTATCCATAAAAATCCATGAAGATAAGTTAAAGTGAATGTTAAGTCTCATCTTTTCTCGGATAAATGTAGCATGCACAATGGGCGATAAGATGACGGTTCCTATGGTGGTTTGTTGCCCTTGGGTAAGAGTACAAGTCTCTGCAGCGTCCATCCTTCAGGGAAGGTTCCCTCTGCGAGGCATGTATTCTACACGTCTAGAAACGTCTCAGGTATTGCGTTGACTGCCGTTTTAAATGCCACGTTAGGGATGTTGTCTATTCCAGGTGCCTTGCTGTTTTCGATTCTCTTATTCGTTCGAAGTAACTTCTCACCGGTGATCGGAGGGATGTGCTCATTCTCTTGCTTTATTTGACAGCTGAAGGGTTCTTGCTCCTGGAATAAAGTGCTGACGATCTTCTCGAGTTGTTCGGGGCATGTGGGTTGTTGTCTTGACTGACTCATGAGCCAAGCCATGAGGGTTGTAAGGTCTTCCCCATGGATCATCACCAATTACCCCGAGTAGCTCGGTCCAACTCCGCTTACTATGCTTTCAAGCTTTGGTCAGTTTGGATCGTGCCAACTCAAATTTCTCCTCTGATTCAGGAAACGCCTCCCCTTCCTCCTCACCCTGTGGCATTTCGCACGAAGCTGTGCAATTTTATCACTCCACCAGTAGACGGGCTTACCTTTGAGAAGGCCGCTTCTGACGAACGTGAGGTCTATCATCGAACTGGCTTGACCTCTGATAAAGGTTGGCTTCTCTCCGTCGTTGAGTAGTACGAGGTCCAGCACTGAGAACGTTTTCAAGACGGTTGCCCACTCTTCCTCGTCTCCTTGTTGCCCAATTCCACTGCCCAGGCGTTAAAGTCACCCGCAATGGCTACTGGACTTCGATTTCTGACGTCTTCGACGATTCGGTCTAATATCCTCTCGAAGTCCTTATGACGGACGTCCTTATGATTTCATACGTATGCTAAGGACATTAGCATACGTATTTCTCTGTGTTGGCTTGATAACAAAAACGCAGGGGCGCAGATCTCTATTCCGCTATTTAGTTTTCTCCTTCTTCTTCGGACCCTTCTTTTCTTTGTTCTTCTTCCTTTTTGACTTCTTCTTCTCTACCTTTTGCCATTCAGGATGCTTTGTTTTTCGAACTGGATCTAGCAAGACTGTCTCCATCTCTCAGTCTATTGGTTCCAAGTGTTCGGTTCCATTCTTCTCTTGATGTTCCTCTTCTGTTAGTCCTCAGGTTGCAGAGGAGAGATCTCTTTCCCCTTGCCGGGTGTACGATTAGACTCACCACCTTAGGCTTGCACCTTCTTGATACGTGGATACTTTACGCATGATGGTGTGGTTTGCTGCTCATTTGTCTTCATGGTTGCAGTGGTTATATACAAGAATCCGCTGTCCAGCTTCTTTAGGCGACTGTACGTTATTTTGATGCCGTCCATGCTCATCTTAATTTCCTTGTGTCTCAGCCACTTTTTGTGGCTGATTAGAATCGTAGATATTTTATGCGGATTTGAAAGGTTCTATAAAGCTACTTCAACAGGACAAGTTGAAAAATTATTTAACGTAATTTTCATATACGCGTAGACCTCATATCCCTGGGCTGCTTGAGTTTAGAAATTACTTAAATTGTTTTTCTGACTATTTTACGTCTCTGTAATTCCATAATATGCGTGTACCTCGTGTCCCTCGGCTACTTAGGTTTAAAAATTATTTAAATAATCGTATCGCACATCTACGTAATTCTCATTTAGGCATGGACCTCGTATCCCCTAACTGATTCGGTTTAAACATTTTTTAAATAACTGTTTTGCTACATTTCTACTTTATTCTCTAAATGCTTGGACCTCGTATTCCCGGCTACTTAGGTTTAAATATTATATCCTGTACCTAGTGTACCTAGTGTGCAAAGTGGGCCTTTTGCTTTCTCAAAGAGTCGAATATGCGTTTTCTAGAAAATGTGTGTGTGTGTGTGTAAGTATGTATATCTGTGTGTGTATGTGTGTGTGTGTGTATGTGTGTGTTTTTGTGTGTCTGTGTGTGTTTGACGCATTCAAAGATGTTATGTAGGACACAACCGATTCCGGTAATACCTACTAGAACCTCTCTACTGATGTTATACAGGGCCTGCCCCCGACTGTAATTCCCCCGCTGGAAGCGCCGTTAGGAATTACTTCGCGGAGGGCAGTCTCAGCCTTAACGGCCCTCTGCACAGCCTTTTCCTATGTCGGACGGTTTCCACTTTTTTTTTCTTCTCGCCTAATGTAATTAAATCTGTCCACCAATTCGGTGGTGAGACTAATCACAGCATTCCATTTTCTCTGTCAGGAGAGTAAGCAGCTTCCGATGCCCTCGGGAGTGAAGGGGCCTTCCCATAAGGCCCTGAAATCTGGGTCATACGAACAAAACCTGCTCCATGTCCTCGATAATTTCAGGACATGTTGGGTACTCGACGCTCTCGTATACTACAATTCTCTTGAGGTAGCTGCAAATGTAACCATACTCCGTTAGTACCTGGGTAAGCTGAAAGGTGATAAGACCCCGTACGCTGTCTGTCCACGCCATTACATATGAGATAATGCGATGGGTCCACCGAACTTTGTTGGCTATATCTCATTGGCACTGCCACTCTTCGCCGGTATTTCTGGACCATTGGTTTCGACGCTCTCCCTCGTTACATTCATCCTCTTCTCTTACCTTTCGTGATACAACTCAGCTCTCTCACCCTCCCATTAGGTCTACGGGTGGTAGTTCGACGACTACTGAGAGAACGATGTTTGGCACGGTACGGTAGGCACAGGCAACTCTCAGCGCGATTGTTGCAGGCCCTTTAGCAAGCGTCACCGCAGCTTGGGTTACTACAGAGAGCATCAGCGCAGACTTGAGCTCTATACAGAATCACGAAAATTTCACTTATGAAAGTAGCAAGCGGCACAGCTGCTTCGGTCTTCTTATAACAGATATGATCCGCTGAAACAATTTCCCGGCAATATCCAGCATGCAAAGTGGTCTATCCGAAGATGGTTCAACCGGCCGTTTATTTTCCTTATGGAGGAGTACCAAACTTTGTACCTTTTACTGTACCGGGAATATTCCTTCACTAAGGCAAGCATTGAAAGTTTCCTTGAACACATTAGAAACATTCAAATGTTATTATAAGCCAAATCGTGCTGTCGACACGCCTCTTATTTCTGATGCCGCAAAATTTATATCCAAGCACATGCATTTCAAATGGTAGCAAATCAATAAGGTTATAATACACTGTCCTTTTCTTCTTCTTGAGGTTTCAATCTATCCCGGTCCTTCGGTTTCATAGTCATGACTGTCTTTTCTCTGGTGAAACTTTCTTTCTTTTTTGTTTAGAACTATAGTCAGTTTCTTCGCCACTGCTTACAGCACATGTGTGCCGAGGTGTACGGTAAGTTTCTCCGCCACTACTTGTCGAAGCTGACTAAGGTTGATTACGTGGTATATTTGTAACTTCTCGCCAAACACGTTTGTTACCTATGAATCCTCAAGGGATAGCTGTATCACGAAGAGCAGCAGCAAACTGAAGATTTCCAACTGATATACTTCTTTTTCTATCTTTCAATGCATCGTTTATGCATTTGTGCCAGGTGTCCAATTTCATGACATTTGAAGCAAAGACTCACTGTTTCACATGACCCATCCTATTCTGAGCTTATAAGCTTTCATCAGCTTTTTTGCTGCTGCTACTAGCACCAGAACACTAGCTGCTTGGGTGCCACTGTAAGTCGCCAGGAGTCTGATATTCGTAGTGATCACTATTTGGGGCCGATAACTAAAGTAGTCGCCTGTACTACCTCTTCTGCCGTTGTTGTTTCGTCCACATCTTTGATATCGTCTGTTTCCTTGTGGGATAATGTTTGCACTATCGCTGAGCCTGGGAGGGTGGATGACATCAGTGTATGCATTTCTAGAGTCACGACATTAGGCTTGCCCATTTCCAAAAGCAATTCTCCTGATATGGTAACACTCTCCTGGACGGCCTTCAAAACACCTGCCCTTTTGATAGTTTTAAGGATATCGGCGTACATAGATTGGCCACACTTATTTATTTTGAAGGCACCAGGTCAAGCAGGTCTCTACCCGGTTGTGATGTGCGCCTGCACTGTTGCTGCCGTACCATCATTCTTGGACCACTCAGCTTTCTTGCAGAGCTTCGAGCGGCCACCTTCCATTTCTTTCTTCTTCTCCGTTCCCCGGTCTCCACCTTTAGCCATGCATGGTCCCTTGTTTCCTGGTCTGCCTTTGGTTGGTCCGCCTCCACCTCCAATTCGCACGGGTCTTTTTGCTCCGACTTCTTCTTTCTACTTTTAATCATTCTCTTCTTTCGATCGTCGGGCTGAAGAGGCGAGATCAACTTTCTCATACCGGATGTATCACTCACATCATCGACTTTCTCTTCCACCTTTGGAATGCCCTCCACAAGCGACGGCGAAGTGTGCAGCTCGGTCGTCTTCTTAAGTGGGTTGGTCATCTCTAATGGTTTACTATCTAGTCTCTTCAATCGGCAGTACGTCGTTCTGAGTGCATTTTCCATCCTCCTAATCTCTCCATGCACATTCAACTTCGGCGTTATGTACTCGATCAAGGACTCAATTTGCAGCTCGAGTAAAGTGACCTCCTTTTTCTGCTTAATTAAGAATATTCGTTCGTAGTCTGATTATGATACAATAAGTAATGGACTCTGACGAACAAGTGTTTATAATAAAAAATATTTATAATATATAAACTATGTATTGACCATATATAGACCATTACGCCAACGTTTCGGGAGTTCATACTACTCCCCTCTTCAGGGTTAGAATATTCAATACAGATAGTTATAAAATTGAAGTAACAAAAAAGATGTGTATATGCGAAAAACTATATAAAATAAAATAAAATATTATTAGTAATAAATGAATTCATAATAATGTTGTCACAGTTTACGGTTACATATATATTGTTTTGTATCATGACATATTTTTCGATAAAGAAAGAGCCAGTCTGTAGAAAAGTTAACGGATATAAATTCTTATCAGTGGATATAAATTTGAATTAATTAAACTATGTAAATAAATCGGTTTTGAGTTTGTGTAAATATTTTTTTACTTACGCCAAGCTTTGTCATTTCTACTCAATATTGCTCCGCTAATCCGATTATCTTAATAAGCGTGCGAAATAATACTGGAGGAAAAAACTAGTCGAGATTCAAAAACTATTGACTGGGAAAAACACTTGTTGCGCGTGCGTGCGTAAGTGTGTGTGTGTGTGTGTTTTTTTTTTTTTTTTTTTTTTTTTTTTTTTTTT
>JAPYZO010011297.1:0-19076 GCA_030522905.1 Torymus flavipes
AATGTAATATTCTTCATAATACTTATTTTAATTGCAAAATTTACATTGACCAAACAATGACAAAAAATAATATAAAGTGCACTGAAATATGTTTACTCTGAATAATCTTTGTATCTTGAGTATCCACCTGAAAAAAAAAATAGAAAACGGACAAAAAAGAATCTTATCAGCAGAGAATTTGAAAAACAGTCGTAAAAAGTATAACAAACCGAATACATTGTGGTTAAATTATAGTCGCCGCGACAGTGCCATAGTTTATTTCTTGTGAATTCCGTTATCTCTGGATCATTTCATCACAAATATTAAACTCTATAAAATTTTTTTATATTTCCTTTTTAGTTTACATATTTTCTCGTAAATTACCATCACATTCCTTAGCTAACGTCATGCTAATCAAACACACTTCCCTACACGAGCCACGTGATACATAAAAATCATAAACAAATTAATACCGGTATGAGCAGGGTAAACAATGAATCGAGAGCTTTTCACGACGCCTTCCAATATTAAAACACGATTTTCCTTTACTGATAAGAGCACGCGCGAGCGCGGACGCACACGTACGCTTCTCTATCTTCTCGTCACGTGAATATAATACCGTTATCAGTTTCTCAAATCCATGACCAGTTAAAAAGCACTTAGCACGAAAAGAGCACCGAACCCATCGATTTATCATCCCGAGCGCGCAGAAAAAAGTGTCATTATTCATTTCGCGAATTCGACAAACATTCTATCTCCACTCGCACCGTTAACCGTTTTACACTCACTGTCTCTCTCTCCCCTTTCTTTCTAAAAATAGCTTCCCCCCATTAGCCTTCCTCACTCCGTCTCACGTGAAAAGCGTCAGTGCTAATTCGACGCCCGATAAACATCTAATCGTCGAGTCGAGTAGCCACTATATATAGTTTTACCCCTGGGAACGGAATACACTGGGAGCGCGAAATCCGCGGCTCCACATATACAGGCCCTTATCTCTCGCTGCTACCGCGCTGTCGTATATCACAGGCGTGCGCGCGCACGCCGGAGTCTCGTGTCACCTGTGCGCCGGACGTGCACCACTTGTTTTTCTTACGTGCTGGAAACGTGCAAAACGATAAAGTTGCGCCCGAGACGCTTTATCATTTGCGCGTATCATTGTTAGCTTTTCTAATTTTCAAGCTCGCGCTTTTGGAGGCGCGTGCGAACACGCCAGAGCTATGGATTTTTCCACGGTGTTGCCAGTGCAAACAAATAAGGCTGGCTCTGTTTGGCTGAATTTTTTTTACTTTAAGGTGATGCGTGGTGTACCTGTTACCGACGATTGCAGGGATTCGTTTTTCTAATTCAATTTTCAATTTTAAGAAAATATCTCTTTGATACGTTGTAGTCTTTACTAACTCTACAACGTGTCAAAGAGTTTTTTTTCTGACAATTCAAAATTGAAAGAGAAAAACGGGCCCCTGCAATTGTCGGTAACAGTGCGAGTCGCACATAATCTTAATGATAAAAATTAGACGTATACGATGAGCAGCAACTTTTTATCGTTTGCCCGAAGTATGTACGTGAACAATTTACCAACTTATGAATTGTAGGAAATAATATGGTTTTGACATAGTTGCGAAAATTGTGTGATAAAAATTGAGTTCAAGTATGTGAAGAAAATTAGCTTGTCGTAAATTTTCAAACATGGCTTATACGAACGAATATTCGTGAAAATTTTTAAATTTTTAGATAAGAATAATTTATTGTTTTGTATTAAAAGAATTTTAATAATGTTTGGAGACAAAAAAAAATTGAAACTTTATCAAGCAAATTTTTGAATTTACCAGAGTAAATTAAATAATTTTTTCTGAAAATAAAAATCATTATAAAGTATAAGGTATTATAAAGTATTTTCAAGTATTACATTAAGTGCGTAAATTAAATAAAAGTATGTCAATACCGAATATACATATTTAGTACTACATATTAATAAACTACGTATGTTTTTCAAAGTTTATAAAAGTAGCTATTATATTTTCTAAAGAAAAATTTTTATTATAAATTCTAGCACATTCTAGTTTAGAGGAAAGTTCATTGCTCCAGGTTTTTCCGTGAAGGTTGTGTCAACTGAAAATAATACTTGTGTACATCATTTTCTTTGTCAATTTACAATCTACTGTATAACTTGATTTTATATCATTTTAAACTAGAATTTTATACCCATATTTATCAAGATATTTAAAATGAATATGTTATTATTAAGTAGCAATTTATAATAATGAACGATATAAATAACATAACGAATATTATATAACTTTAATAATTTAATTGTTACGATTAAGTTTCAATTTTTTAAAAGACAATCTTATTTTTGAATCAAATTTGCAGCCTTATCATTAAATATTCTTCATTCAAATTGATTCGCAGAAAATTGAATGCTCTTATCAAGAATTCTTATTAATACCTATGCCATTTAAAAAAAAATCGAAATCGACATCGACGTTTTCCCCTTAGTTCCTTGAATACTTTCCAATTCCATATCATTTAAAATTAATAATTCCGCTATTTTGCTCTTACTATCTTCTTTATTATGGAACAGCTGCAATATCTGATACGTTCAGAAATAGCAGCTGCACATGGTTGCCTATAAGCGTCATGCTATAGATATTACGTCGTAGTCTTCTTGTTAATAATGAAAACGGTTATATGCAGGTCTCAGACCCGGTTTCTCTCTTTCTCCTCCTCGTTCTCTCTCTCTTTCTCTCTCTCGAAGGAATCTTCCGCGCTGCGGCCAGACATAATTAAGTCTTATATTACACTCCGAGGCTTAATTCTTCTATTTTTCGTGATTCATCTCGAGTGCAATTTGAGTGCTAATTCCTGTAAGGCACGTTTGCACTCATCAGCCAGTTACACATCTGTAACGTAAAATTACACCGACTGATGTAAAACCAGTAAAATCATTGTATCGAATACTAATCAATTTATTACCCGTTCCCTTATCTCCCCATTACGAGAATTCACTTCGTCTTTTACCTGACTATGCGGCAACGTCACAACTACTATCGTCTAATTACCTAATATACGTCAACAACTCTCAGATATAGAATCGATGAATAGGCTTCGCGTTCGCCAACCGATATCTCTCACCAAATTTTCCTGAAAGCAAAGAGTCCAAGGCGCTCGTACCTGTGTGCTCGCGCAATAATATGGCCTTATCAACCGTATACGGGCCGCCCACTCGCCGAGTCACTCGGGCATTACGCGAGATTCACTCGGCGAGCCCCCCTGCGAGAAATATTTGCGCTCGCGCGGTAAACACACACAATGTTTTGTCCTTGGTCTCTCTCCCGTACATGATACGTGATGTTTCGAAATTACAATTAATTTCGCGTGCGTGATGCCGTATACGCGATGCGCACGCGTGTATTTGTTTCCGTTGTTGTCGGCGCATGACTTTATTCGGCGCGTCCCGCGGCGTACGGGAGTTTCTCGCTGGAACGATTGTTTTAATTAATTTTTGCTGTATGCGACTTTTTGCGATGTGTGAGTGAGATTTAGGTCGCTGAAATAAGCGTAATTGGTTTTTGAGTGGCAAAAAATTAATTAGTTTGTGGCATTCGCTAATTTAATTTGTTTAATGCTGTAAAAGTATACGCTTTAAATAAAAATCGTTCGAGCATTAATAAAAGATTTATTAATATCTTTTCCTGCAAACTGCGTAGTTACTTGTTATTCATTTATATATTTATGTATTTTTTAAACGTCGTATTTAAATATTGTTGTAATTCTTATGTTACGAAAAAGAATAAAGATAACAATTGTTATTAATGAGCTTCGGGTACAGGTAAATATAGTATTGTAGTTGAGGACGTCATACGGAGGCATATCGTAAACGTTGCATGTCGTAATTGCTGTATTTTTTTCATCATTTACATTTCTTACAATGACCGATAAAATGTCTCACGAGACATCGAAGCCGTATCAATTTTCGTATATCCACACGTGTTCTATTATACACACGATACAGTTACGTGGATAGTATTAAAGAAAAAGTTTGTTAATCGAAGTTCGAGCCAATATTTGTTTTACGATAAAGTAACAGCCGCACAAAAAGAAATGGCCGCGTGATGAATATTAGCATATTATTAAATCATAAATTATTCAAACTAATATTATTTTTTAAATGGATTTTTATTGCAATAATATTTAATCAAGGCTATGGTTGCAAAAAACACTTACGAGAAAATCATATTAGAGCGCGATGAAGGGCGACAATATAATTTATCGTCGTCGACAGAAGTCAACTCTTTATACAACAGCAATTTCAATAATCGATCAACAAAAGCATTCTTGATTCCTTAATTTTGATAGATTGCATCTTCGGCAGTGTTAACTGGATCAAGGATTTGTCCCTGTGACGAAATCGTTGGGGTTTACTCGTACCTAGAAAAACGTTAATAAAACCGTACTTTAGGCCCCCAATGCAGATTGAACCAGTTGCGAACCAGTTGATCTAATTTCTTCGCTATTCGTTGACGAGAAATTCCACACGTTGAATAATGGAGTAGACGCGATTACGCGATAACGTTCTGCCAATATGAATTTTATCTTGTTTTCAATCGTTTACCTGGACTACCGAAATTAGTAAAAAAACTTAATGGCAAGCATTCTTTATATTTGCTGATGGCTTTCTTTCGTAAACGAATGACATGCAATATTTACTTTTAAATACATTTTTATTTAACGATACAGGAATGTTCCACTTTATCAAATTATTTGAAAATGAAATATTTCTCACCTATCTTCATTTCCATATGTCATTTTAATATATTTTTAAAGTATATTAGTTCAGTTTCAATATAAATTTCCATTTAAAATAAAAATATACCTAAATGATAAAGTACTTTTATTTTTTTCTTAATTGATCAAGCTCCTACATTGAACAAACAAAAGCCCGCTAAACACTTGGAAAATCCTTCACCGATCTCAACTTAACGCTTGCTCGAACCGCTAGCAGTATAGTCTTCATTCCGCCCCGTCGTGCAAAGCAAACTACAGCTCGTCCTAATTACGAGTCGCTGCGCGCGTCTTCGCTAAATAGACTCGCGGCTACTTGGCTCGCGCTCTAACGCAGAATACAAGAGCGGAAAAAAGTACGGCGAGAACAAAGAAGATCACGAGCGAACAATGCTATACCCAAGAGATTTGCCAAAGGACGCGTTTATTTATCGGGGTCTCGTTGGCGCCTCGAGGAGGAGGAGGAGAAGAGCCTTCCATTGTCACACACCGCGTGACCCACTTTGCTTTTCACGATTTCCGTGCGAGCATTGACGTTGACGAGCCTCGGCGACAATTTGATTTATTGGATAAAGAGAGCGAGGGAGTGTAGGGTTAATTCGGCAAAGGGGGTTGGAGTGGGCCTCTCCAGTTTGTTTTTTTTTTATCACACGACGCGGCGTTTTCGACGATTCCGACCAGGAGGGATAAAAATTAGTGCACTGTCACTCGTTCCCAATAGTACACCCCGTATTTGGGTCACGTTTGGAAAGTTTTTTTTTCCGAACAGCAGTCGAGGCCTAGATTTGAAATAGCAATTACTTTTCTTTTCGTTAGAGCACACGGTGAGACCGAAGGATAATGGGTAAATGAACTTTTCGCGCTTTGTGTGTTATAGCGCGCGCTCGGCGTGTTTGAATAATTTATTCACGCAGTTGACGTGCTTTTTTTCAAAATACAGTCAAGGCCGCGTGTGTGTATAGACACGAGAATTTACGCCTGTGGTTGCAGAAATTCTCGTTGTAAAATATATTTGAATTTGAGGAATATTATTAGCTGTGCTAGAGTGTCTATTTCGGTGCGATGGCGACTAATTGTTTCATAATACAGCTTCTGTGGAGTCAAAACATTGCATAATTTTGATTAGATACGTTGTAATACGAATATTCCAAAGAGGGAAATGCGTTTGAATATTCTAGCCGGCGTGGGATACCGATAACTTCGCGGTCTCGGGTATCTTACCCAGGAAGTTTCCCGGAAATCGTAAAGTTACAGGATGCTTGCAACTCGCAGTGATAACTCCGTTTACAATGCACAGATAACTTCATACCTTTGAATGAAGATTGCATTCGGTTGCTTCTCACGTAGGCGCAATACTTTTTACCGCGAAAAGAATTTATTTTCCGTACTTCGTGCGAATATCCATGTAAGTTTGATCAGCTTTAATAAATTTCTTTTATAAAAGGTAGAATAAATAGTAGTTCTTTTTTCCCCCAATAAATAAATTCAAATCGTTATCGGTGCAGAGTTCATCGGAGTTGGCAATAAAAAATTGACTTTAGATCAATAACTGTGGGCGTACGTGCCCCGCACGAAAAGACGATAACTTTTTTTCTACGAACCTACGTGCGCGCAGGGCGCTCCCACATTATCATCGCACCGTACAAAAACATGTTACTTTTGCTAAGAAAAGTTAATTTAAAATCCAATGCGGAATTGACTACTCAACTTGTATCTTCACGAGAGAATATATTCGAGGTACCAAACAAAAAAAAAATTGCTACAGCGTTCGAATCGCATTATCCGAGGTCAATAACATTTTCTTATCATGGTGTGCGCGGGAGAAAATTATGTCAACCATCAGCGGAACCAACTACGATTAATTCTTGCAAAAAGCAACATCACTCGGTAAGATGAAAATGCAAATGAGTTCATCCCCTGCGCGACGTAGTCCCCTTTTCCCGTACCCCTTCCTCCGTGTGCGCCAACTCTCACATCGCTCGTCTATATGCAAAAGCGTCGCGAATCAATGCGATCGATAAAATCGTATTACGTAATGAACCAGCTGCGCACATTAGACGCGCGCTCGCGCTTGCTATGAAAAACGACCGCTAGAAAGAGCAAGAGCTAAGTTAGCTAGCTAAGCGAGGAATCGCGAGAGAAAAGAAATTGATTCCGAAATACTAGCGCAATTTTATCGCTCGTTCTCGATCTGCGAGACTCTGTTTTCATGCGGCCACTGCCGCGGTCAACCACGCGCTCGCGACAATGCCGTTCGCGCTTATCGGCAATCGTACGAGTTTATGGGACCGATGAATCACGCTCTCAGTCGGCTGTTCGGTTCATGTATGCACGAATGCCCGTTTTATTTGGTTTATTAGCGCTCGAGAGTCCGTTAATATGTGTGAGCCGCGCGTCCGCATGCATGTGTCAAATTAGTCAATGATAGTACGCGAGTGTGCATGCATGCGCGAGACTAGAATACAATGGCTAATTAAACTCGAAATCGCTGGAACGGATTTCTTACTTGTATGTGTGAGTATGTGTCGCGCACGCGCGGCAATTGATTCGCGGTAAATTATGCGCGGATGAGATTGTAACGAGACTTTGTGTTCGTTTATCGCGTAAAATGCTTCGTTTGTTGCCTGATGAGAGACATGAGGTGTAATTAGCGTGGCGGACAAAATAATTGAGGATGTTTAATTGAATTTAAGACTGTTTTTTTTAACTTTATTTCTGTAATTATTATGTAGGAAAACTTTGAAGCATGCCTTATTTATATACTCATTGAATTAAATGCGGCTTTTCATTCACACTGCGAGCGCGTATCTATTAATTATCAGGAAAGTTGTACAATGCAAAGATTGCTTTTCAATTATAAAATTTAATTGAATATGCGTTTACTTCTTTCAGCTTTCTAAAAGGGTTTAATTAGCGATAGGATTAAATTATTTTTAGAAATTAATAGTTTCTTTGTATTAACCGTAAAGATATTAGAGCTAGGATATATTAGCTCAAAATAATATAGTAAACTGGAGAGAAAAGCGTTTAAAAATTTTGACTTCGAAACGACTGTATAAGAATTTTGAGACCGTCGTTTATCAAAGCTGCGTAAGTTAATAGAATCTGCCGACTGTAACCGTATAACATTAGTTTCAAATTACGCTGATATTCGCCGACGTATAATAACGTCGCTGTATTCGAATGGCGACATTGTTATCTTTATTGCTCATATCATTTCGCTCATTATAATAATATAACTGATTAAAGTTCGTGGGAGCGGAAAAACTCGATATCACTCTGAAGGCGCTCTCAACGTGTTACAACCTGCAAACGATCCCTTCTAAAATGAATCATCACAATTACAAACTTTAATTAAGCAAACAATTTATTGAAAATCCATAACAAAACAAAGGTAACATGGCAATAATATTTCTGTTTCAGCTATGACAATCGAAGAGTCGCGACGATCGCAGCGGCCGTACAGGTACGGCATGGTCCTGCTATGCGTCGGCGCCCTGATAAACTGGCTCGGCCTCGCCGAGAACTACGTGGAGCCGGTGCGGTACGTCGGCGTCGCATGCATTGTCGCCGGCGCCCTCCTCATCTGCGCGGCCATGTGCTGCTGGCTGCACGCCCCGCCGACGAGGACCAGCACGCAGACGCAGCGCACCAGCCATCCCATCACTGCCCAGGTTGGTGTTTATTCCCACCACCACCAACACCCCTTCCGGCACTCGATTAATCTTTCTCGGAGTTGTTGCATGCACAGGAGGGACGGGGGGAGGGGATTGCTTTCGTTATAATTGCTAGACAAGTGTATGGGGGGAGGGGAGGGTTTTGATTGTTACACGTTATTCTTTTCCTCCTTTGTTTGCTCGTTGAGAGCAATCTTATCAGTACGAGTGAGTTTCTTTTCAAATATTGAAGGTGTCTAGACCGTGGTCACGTGAAATGTGCTGCTTTTTTCGTTCGTTGATTCTCAGATAAAAGTTGGGAAGATGTAAAAAGAGTGAAAATTAAATCCATTTAAAATATAATTATTCGTTTGTGATTTGAAATAATAATGTTTGTATTACTCTTTGAAATATTGTTAAAACAAATTTCTTTTACTTATATTGTAGGTAGCAGTATTTTAAAGAAAATATTTTACATAAAATGAGACGGATATTCTCATATTTTACCAATAAAATAGGTAAGATTAACATTTGAAAAGTTAATAAAACCTTTTTATCGTCCGAGAAGCGCGAACGATCAAAGGCGGCATGACGTATATATATAAAACAGTTTATTTCACTTGTCTTAAGCGTAAATATTGAACGTGCGACACTTTATAAGTCCAGTAAAACTAGATATTTCTGGAATGCGTTCTCACTCACTCTTCGATCGTTTCAAACAGCAAAACTAGATGAAACTAACCGATTTTGCTGAAAAGAAATCAGCCATTCACGCTCCCCTTCTCTCCTTCGCGCCAATGTTAATCGCCTTAAAAAACGTCGATTGAATGCGTGACGAAGCCTGTTGATACCTATGAAGAAAAAAAAGTTTTATTGCGCTCGCTGGTGTAATTGGAATGGTACTTTACAATTGTGTCCACGTGCGTAAAGCGAGCGACCGCAAGAAGCGGTCACTTGACATTTCTCCCCCGCGCGTGTGCCTCCTCGCTATACAGCAGGTTGTGTGTGTGTCGTCGGCAACTTTGCTCAGTCGGCTCGAACTTTTTTTCCCTCCCCTTCGGTCGCCGTGCATTTCTCGAGTCGCCAAAGCGGAGCTTTAGATTACGCTCGATCGTGCAATGAAACGGAATTCCGATAAAAGCCGATTTATGAGATTATGGGTAATCGATGAATGCGCGATTAAAAGGTACGCGAAAGACGCTTCGAGTTTTAAATATGTAAAATCAATTGCCGTTTTCGACTCTTCTTTCGTTCTTCTTTGTGGAATCAACATGATTCCGTTATCATTCGCTGCGACGCACCTGGTAGCGAATGTGTGCGATTTATTTGCTCTCCTCTTTAATATGTACATAATGCTTTTTCCTCTTTTGACACGTCAGCCAAGGCCGGTCACTTATTCGACGAGATTTTTCAGGTACGAAGGCGTTGCTCTTCTCATTAGCCGTGCGTGTCGGAGACAGAAGCGAGTGAAAAACACATTTTAATGCTCCAGTCGTGCAAGTGCACTCGCGCGCTTCTACTTTGCATGTAGGTGACGTGTCAAATTCACGTAAATACCTACTTCTCATTTAAGTTTCAGTCAACAAGTGCATATACGTGCTTTATCAGCTGACTTTATTGAATTGAAGCCCCCCCGCGTTTATCAGTGACAAACGTCGGCTTACGCGTGTCACGAGGAAACAGGATTAGGCTTTTATGCCGCAATTGTATTTTACAACACGTGTAGAGTTGTAAAATATCGTATCTACTTTGATTGTATATAAAGACGTTAATCGTTTTATTAGTACTGTTAAGATTCTTTTGTATCCTTTTACGTTAAAAATAACCGTAACGAGCCGTCAAAACTGTAAAAACATTCGCCTTTGAATTTAACCGTATCGTTCATTATTCATTTTCAGTTCGACAGCTCATTAGATAAAGTTTAATTCGCAATACATTGTTCTCGGCTAATCAATCGTCTTTACCGAGAAATGCAATTCCGCGTAAAAAAATATATATCCGGATTAGCATGAAAACCGGAGATACCATTGAGCAAACGCGCGGTTATTAAATTGGACGGCAAATATGCAATCGGATACCTGCATCTCTAATTATGCAAACAGACCGCGGGAGAGCTGACTCAGTGATGTGCTCGCTTTAGAAATCCCTAGTCTTTGGGCGAATCTCTTTTATAACGCTCTTAAGAGATTTCGGCATGAATGCGGCGCTGCCCCAAATTTTTCTGCGATAAGCCGAAATTAAAAACTGATAAAACACGCGAGCTTAAATTCACCAACGTCGTGTATATACTTCCACTACGAAATTTCTTTTTTAGAATGACATGCGAGAGCATGATTCCCAACATTCTTTCCAAACTCGATTAAACCGTCGAAAAAACGTTTTAATTTACGAGTAGAATGAATCGGTAGCAGTATACCTACTTCATAACAATTTATCTATAACGCCGCGCTAGTCGCGCAAAATAGAAACACAACGGACGGAGGTAAAAGACGAGTCTCTTTTTATCTCACGCGGAGGAAGCGTGCGAAAAAGCCAATCTCGCGGTTGATCGCGCGCTCGCGAAAAAAAAAACTTTTGTAAAACCTCGCCGGGACAAAGCGGCGCTTATCAAGCGCGCGGAGCTCTCCGTTACGTCAAAAGCGTGTCCGCGCGCAGCTAGCGCAGAAATCCCCGGTGGACCGTGTTTAATGGCGTTTCGCAGCCTCTGGCTTTGCCTCTCTCGTCGTGCTCATTCAGTAGCGCGCGCGCATTGTTTTTTCGCGCTCTCTCCTCCCGATTTTCGACCCGCGCGCGCGTAAATAAATCGAGAATGCCTGCTGCTCTTTTGGTTTGTGTTTTCGTATTCGGGCTGTTTGTTTTTTCTTTCGAAAACTTGGGGTTCTTGCACCTATAAATTTTGGAGGCGAAGGCGTGAGTGGTTTTTGCTTTTGTTGGGATTTCATTGTTTGCTTAATTTCCGTTGTGTAGGATTGTAATTTCTATGTAATGAATTCTTCGTTGCGATTCAGTGGCTTGTTTTTTTGTATGGTTCGTTATATAAAGTTTAATGGCGCATTTTTCTAATGGGAAAATTAAGTCGAGCGTCACTTTGGGGAATTTTAGAGAACTATAAAGTAATATCTGTAATTTATTGGCGTTTCGTGGGATTTATGTAAAACTATAAAAGAAAATGCACGTTGCGCGCTATAAAAGTGTATGCGATCGCGTAATCGCTTTGAATTTCATTATGATAACTTTGGTTGTGCCGCATTTAAAGTATAGGTTTCTTCTTTCAATCTAAATATCGCAGTGCACAGTGACGAAAGCGTGCGATAAACAAAAAAGAAGATACAATACATAACAAAAATACTATTAGAATCATTCATATATCTTATTAAATCTTTCAATTTGATATATGTTTACGATTTATATAATAATTATTTTCTGTTCGCGTATAAATAAAGCATAATCTATACATTCTTATGTTAAAGTTAACAATGAGTATAGTTTCGACTAAAATTTAACAATCGATGCCCGTGCATCTCTAGAAAATACAGCCGACACGAATAATGTATTAGCGCGATAGCAAAAGATTATGAATTTTTCAAGCTGAAAAATCAATATCGTGACTACTTACTAAAATAGGCACATTATTATCGTGGGCATATATACGAAGAGTTACCGGTCATACGTCAACTATATGTATTTTGTATCTGCGCGAGCGAGCAAACACAGCAAAGGCAAATGAACCACTATTAGCTTCGTATTAAATAACCTCACGAAAAATGGGAGTTTTTAATTACGCATTTTATCGACACAGAAAGTAACCTCATACGTTCAGATTAAACGTTTTCCGGTGATACGGCGTGTATACTTTTAAATATATACCATTATTATCCGTCCAAAAAAACACCCAGAATATCTGACGAATGGCTTTTTTTTTCATTCTTATTCACCGCTGAAATATATTTCCGTCGATGAACGACGGGCCTCTGTTCTCAGAAAAGAATCCGCTATACACGGCGCAACAGTGAATTTAGCATTAAACTTTTTACCGAACCGCACTGCGCGCGCGAACGAACGGAGCGAGTCCAATCGACGTCTGTAGCCGTTTTAATGGAATTTAAAAAAGCCCAACGAACCGTGGCACAATGAAAGTCCCGCGATGAAAAGAGAAAGAACAGTCAACGACGACGACAACGCCTTCCCATCGCACAGCGCGCGAAAAAAAAATAAAGCGCTTTTTCACGTTGGCCTGGATTCATCGCACGAGGCGGCGGCGCGCGCACCACGGCAAAACAGGGTTATACAATCGAGCTCTTCTCTCTTACTCTCCCATTCGCGGCTAACCATAAGGATATTCACCCGCGGAAGTATAAATTCACTTCTATATTTATCACCATACGCCGGCTATAGATATACCTCGATATACCTGGCGACGTGCATACACGTACTTACGTATGTCTACCTGCGTGTGTTTCTCTCTCTCTCTCTCCTCTTCTCTTTTTCGCGTATACGAGAACCGACAATCGCCCAGTTGCTACTTAGGAAAGGGGCGAGGAATATAAATGTCAGCTAAAAATAGAGAGTATACGAGGGAGGGACTCCACTACTAACCACGCGTATATAGTATACCTATACATGTATATATATATGTAATTGTAAGTTCCCGGCTATCTGCTATGACATCTTGCTCTCGTAAACTGCACACGTGGAAATGTATAATAAGTGCGGGATAGGCCGGCAGCTCGTTTCGCCTATTCTTTTTATTTATAGCCGATGAGAATTGCGCGTTCATTATTCATCACGCGTGACCGATTCGCGCTAAAAGTCTCGCGCGCTCGCTATAAGGATTGACCACGCGGACTATGTGCTTTTTATTTCGCTATAACGATGTGTAAGTGTTTCGAGTTAAAGTTTCATGCCAATATCAGCGTATTTCAATTAGGAGAGAGGATGCAATCGATGGCAAATTGAGGTGTGAATAATGCACGCGGTTATATCGATTTTGATTAGGCGCCGCGCGGCTTATTGATGGTCGGCCTTTTATTTTTATACCCTGTGATTTCTTCGTTTATGTGTGTCATTCCTGTATATCAACGATAACGTGTACGCGTTTCAGTTTGCTTAATGTTTTACACACCATTACGAAAAGTAAAAACTTCCAGTTATTATTATATGTTCTCCATTTGAAATATCACTGTTTTGATGTACGAGGGAAAGTTTCGGTCTATTTTGAAAGTTTAGGTGTTAAGCCAATACTTTCGTGATGGAAACTTCCTATTGATAGAGTAGCGATAAAGTATCTATACGGCGGCGGCATAAAGCCACGTAGTCATACTCGAAAAGTGATTTACGATGCACTTAGTTTCGAAATCCGTCAAATCCATTTTCCATAAGAGCGATAATTGAACGATCGAACAGGTAATTGTAGTCGTAAGAGACTATAGATGTCCTATAAAATAAGAAGCATGCGACTCACTCTGAAAGCTAAACGTTAAATTTGCAACTTTAATTTTGATCGATATTATAGAAGTGGAATTAACTTTTAAATAAAGACACTCGAGAGTTTTAAAAGAAAACATATCGATTTTGGTTTTGATTATACATGATAATTTAACTCTTGTCTTTGACAAACTATTATACGAAAGCAATCTATTTTATGATAAAATATAACGAAGCTCTAAAATCTTTTTGGTTCCATTATGAATACTTGAGCATCAGTGTAAACCCGACCCCTGTTTCACCAGATATTTTTTATTTCCGCAATCACGCACGGCAATAACTTTGTCTCCAATAACGCGCTCCAATTCGAATCCCACACGCGCTTCTATCGCGAAAACCCAGTAGCTACCACTACAACCAGCATTTTCATCGAAAATTTCATCGCGCACGCTCGCTCGCTCTCGTGTCTCCCGCGGCGTCCACGTGGCTCTCAATTCACCCAATATGCACTTTAATTCAGCGTTATTGGGCGCGCTTCAACCCGCGAGCGAGTCGTCATCGTCATCATCCGTCCATTCATTCTGTCTGCCTCCTCTCTTCTTTTCCCCTCTATCGCATCACACAAACACACTCTGACTTACTCTTTCTCTCTCTCTCTCTCTCTGACTTGGCGCCAACGCGCGTCCTTTCGATTTTGCAGATCGACGATCCGATCCACGTGATCTCGATCGAGGAGCCGTCATCGTGCTCGCGTCAGAAGCCACCGGACTACGAGGCTGTAGCGGACGCGCCGCCCAGCTACGACGACGCCATCAAGCTGAATCCGGGACAGCTGGCGCGCACGAGCCACCACAGGAGTAGCATCGGGGCAGCCTCGGCTCTGTCGCTCGAGCACACGATACCAGGCGCCGTGGTTGGCGTCATGACGCCACCACCAATGTCCGCTAGCGCGATGACAGTGGTCATGCCGCCGTCGCCCATCGGCCCGCCCACCCTCACACCACCGCCACCTTACGCGAGGTAAGAGAAATTTTGTTGTTGTTGTTTGGTTATTGTTATATTGTTCGGGGGCGGTTGATTAGCCTGGTTTTGGTTCGGGATAACGTTGGAAACTCGTGATAGCTCGGAATTTTTTTAATAAACGTTATAGATACAAAAATATTTGCGTATCAGTTATTTTTTTATGCGAGTCACTATTTTGCTTTCAAAGTTTCATGTTGCCTTGTTATTTGGTAATGGAATTTGCTTACCAGCGATAAAAATAGATTTCTTTAAAGAAAATACAAATTCATTGTTGTAGTATAAATATACATTTCGAAGTTAGAAGTAAATATTGAGCAAGATTGATTTTCGAAGAAAAATATGCGAGTTGAGTGATATTCATCTTTTCACACACGTGATTTTGATAAAGCCATAGTTAACGCGTTTTTATCAGAAATAACAGATATGAATATATGGATCAGAATATATCTTCTTGACATTTATCTGTAGGACAAATTGGAGATAAAGTCATTTGAGAAATTTTACAATGACTTTTTTGAATTTGAATAAAAAATGGGTTTTATTGGCATTTTCGCAGTTAAGGGTCACTATAAAATCACGTGAAATTTTCATTGAACTCTTTCTTTTGCGCTGAATTACAATAAAAAAAACTTGTTCAAATGCCAATTGTTATCAAGCACTTGACTCATTGTGAAATGACGTAAAGACCACTTTACGCAATGCAATACATTTCAACTGCGTCGGACAATTTCTTTTTATCAGTTTTTTTTTGGTTAGATGAACGTTAACAGCACTATCTTCGACTTTTTAATGTAACTGTAATTTCAACATTTTTCTTAGTAAAATAGAGGCAGGTAATCATTTACAGATGTCTATCTGTAAAATAACATGCTTTGTAAAAGTCGAGTTAAATTTAAATGATCGCTTTTTACTTTCTTTGCATTCGGGTCAAATAAATAAATAAATCAGACAATACGTGTCAACCGTTTTATTATAAATACCGTCTACGTAAATTACGACTTTTTAATTGTAGATATAACCAGTATGAAATTTGGCACAAAATGTCAACTTTAATCTTATAATAATTGAGGATAGTTTTTGTTAATTGAACGTTCACTTTTATCAACTATAAGAAATAGCATACTTCTCAACAAAAACTAATATCAAATACCAATACTCCTCCTAAACCACGTTAAACAATAAAAGTCATTTTTCTATTTTTCGTTGCAGGTGAAGCTTCGCACCCGGATCCTCGCGCTTCTCGCGACCAGGACTCAGGCCGATTCGCTAGCCGGTCAAACCTCTATCCCCGTGCGTGCACACTGGCGGCCTCCACAGAACTGCGAGAACAGTCTCTCCTGCACACCCACACGCGCGACGACGCCCAGCAAAGAATGCGCCGTTTCCGCGAGCGGAACCAACAGATGAGAGCGCAAGCGGGCGACGACGACGTGAACGACTACGACAACGACGACAACGACGATGACGACGCCAACAACGACGCCAACAATGCTAATAATGGAGAAAAATGGAATATATCGCGCACCACGTAGAGGCGTGGTGTGTCGGATGTACATGTACATAACGCGATGAAGAACGAGAAGAAAGAGGGGCTAAGCCGTGCAATACGGTTGATGATGTGGACTACTCACAACTTGTATTGTTACACACAAGGCTCGCGCAGGGACTCCGCCTGTGCAGAACGTTCGATCGGAAAATGCGCTTCCCTCCCCCACATTTGTATACATACATACGTACGCGATGTTGATGCATACTGTACACGCGGCACGGCAACGAAACGGTTCGAGTATTATGAGCGTGATGACGATGTTCGAAAGCGATTGTAAAAAGCTACACGCGAGAGCGCTGGCCAATATAGCCGTTTAATTCAAATAAATACCGAGCTTATATGGATAATAGTATACGAATGGTTCGTTAGGGACTAATAACTTTTGTTTTTTTCTTTTCGTGGAAAAGAATTTCTTCATTTTAAAAGGAAAAGTTGCTAGTTTCGAACGAATGTACGCTAAGAAGTATTATGATAAGTATTTAGTTAAATCAAATAACAATCGTTTGGTTGACGAAACGAAAAGAATAATAGAAAGAAAAATAAAAACAAAGGCTTATATGATATGCGCATATTTACTTTAAGGAAGTATCGCAATAGTAGGACTATTTATTTGAATTAAATATATACAGTGTTTTCGGTGTATGTAAAAAAAAACTGTAAAGAACGTTACGAATCGTATATAGAAACTAATTGCGACGTTCAACGTGCGTGACAAAGACGATGATTATGAAAAAGAAGCAGCGAATAGTATGGAAGAATGCGTGTGTATACGTGAAGTGCTCATCTCTAGTCAGAGAACCGCGACGAGGAAGTGGCCTGTCGCGCGGTCGACACAAACTACTACTACACTACTTACCGAGATTTATACATATCCGCCGAGAGGAAAAAAAGAACAGTGGGAGAAAGAGAGAGAGAGAGGGGATGAGAAAATTTAAGAGCCTCGACGAGAGACAGACCAGAAGATTTGAAATGAAAGACGGATAAATTGAGGAAACGACATCAAGACATTGACTTGCGCGGGTTGATTAGCCTTTAAGCGTAACAAACCGAAAAAAGCGCTCTCGTTTTTTACGACACTCTCACTCTCTCATCTTTCTCTGTCTCCCGCATTCTTCTCTCGGCCTTTGTTTAATTCTTTTTATAAAAGCGTTGAACTCTTTTTCCTCGAGTCCTTGACTGCAGGTATTTTCGGAGGTGCGGCTCGGAAACAGGATGCATAATACGTGAGCGCGCGCGCATATATATATAAATGTACATACACGGACTATATTATATACGCGAGAGACGAATGGCAACATATTGTAATGAAACGTGAATGGACGAGCGAGCGTGACGAGAGAAAAAAGCGAGTGACATGTATATAGACATCCCCGCAGCGTAGAATGACGCGCGGATGATGTGAAATTCGTTTCATATATAAATACACAACACGCTGAGAGTTTTTCTTCTTTTCGGGACGTGATGTCGATGCGGAAAAGGTGCGCGCTCGCGCGGTTGATCACAGCTAATCGAGAAGATGTCGACGACGATTACACGATAACGATGATGATAATGATGATGAGAGGTACACCCACACACACGTCCATTTTATTGTGATATATATTTTATAATGTTAAAGCATAAGTTAAAGCGACGTTTTGCAAGATTGTATCTGTAAGACTCTTTTTTAATAATGAGAGATATAAATATATTGAAGAAAAAGTTAAAGAATATCGTCTTTTTTCCTTTGATTCTCCTTCCTCTAGCTATAAATGTTTTACGTTATTTATGGATTGGCGAGGTGGTTTTTCCTGTAGATGGTATCGTCATCTAGGCAGATAATACACTTGTTACCTCAGATTATATTATTTCAAATCTGATGAAATATGAGAGATATCATTGTAATTATTTAATTAGCATGTAACTTCAAAAACAAGATCTCGTAAAATTAACTACATGTCAGATTGCAGTAACAAACTTAATAATTTGAAAGCTCAACTTTTTCTAATAATGAGAGGTTTTGTTACAAATTGATTTTTTGTACTAATTATTTCTGCATGTAGTCTTATTATAAATCTAATGGACTGAGAATCTTCAATTATTTAACTGCCCTATGTATAACATACACCAATTTTGCCAACACAACAATATTTTAAGTATGAAAATCAAGTATTCTTAAAATATAATAAAGTTAAAGTACTGTGATTTGACTCCAAAAAAGTTTTATGTACATTTAAAATAAAAAGTTGTATAGTTTTTAAACAATTTAACGTTGTCAACATCAAACAGTTTTCAATATTTTAGTAGATATTTTGCTCATTTTGCTTAAACATGTTTACTCAACTTTTACGACATAACAGTTCAACGGAGCCAAAGATAAGGTGTGAAGAATAACAGTTCAACGGAGCCAAAGATAAGGTGTGAAGAGTACAATCCTCCCAAAATAAATGTTTTGTGGTTTTCTAATTACTCGTATCATTCTAAAGTTACCGATTTAATTAATCTACCAATTAACGATACGACGTTTAAAAAAAAAAATAATAATAAATAAAAGACAATAAAAAGGTTGCAAAATTACTGAGATAATCGCCGCTTCATCGATAAATACGCTTTATTCAATCAGAGTAACATTTATACTTATGACTTAAAGCATATTGCTGAACTTATGTCTCGTAGAACTTTAT
>JAPYZO010011302.1:0-10013 GCA_030522905.1 Torymus flavipes
CTCTCTCTCTCCCTCTATTCCCCTCTTCCTCTCTATCTCTCTCTACTACGCGCCGGCTTGTTATGAACGACAAAGTTATCCGCGGCATTGCGCACACACGCAGACTTTCCGCGAGATTCAAAGAGTCGACGCGATGCAAGCATGCAGGTTATTCTTTCGTGTAACAAGCGATACTCTAACGAGCTTTACAGGCAAGAGGCTTTATGAAAACTGCTGCTCGGTGAATTTTTCAAATATCTCGCGCGAACTCGTGTTCACGACATTCAGCTGCAGTTGTCGCAAAAGAGTGAGAGAAAGAGATTGTGCCGATAATTAAAACGCTTTCGGAGCGATTAGCCACGAAAGTTTTCCGGGGCCGCGACGCAGCGCGCACGGTCCAATAAAATCAGCGGGCCGAAAACCGTTCGGCCGAACGCGCTTATACACTCCGCGATTAACCTCTCCCTCTCTTCGGGTCAAGAATCCAGGATCGCGGGCTAAGGAATTGCGAAGTTTAAGCCAAAGCAGCGGTGGCGACGGCGGCGATGTCCTCCCGCGCGTGAGTGGAGATTCAGTCCATCGGGCACGGACGTCAAACGGGAAATGAGTTTCTGGCGCGAAGGCAAACATTCGCAGCCAAGTGAACTTCCGCGAACTTCCGTCTCAGCCCCTTCGCTCCTCGTTGCTGCTGCTGCTGCTGCAGCTGCCTCGCCTCCTCATCTTTCTCCTCACCGTCGGCCTCGCCTTCCTGTTCTCTTTCTTTTCGTCGACGGCGCCTCGGATGATTCGAGTTCCTCTTACTCTTTCTCTCTCTCTCTTCCCCTCTCTCGCTCTCTCGTCTGTACGCTGCACCAAAAGAGGAATAAGATAGTGTTCGGCGCGGCAGCGGTGGCCGGGGACACCCGAGAGCGTCTCTCTACGCGCGCTCGCGCTCGGTAATTACGATTTAATTGCTTAATTAGCAGACGCCGGCACGACGGCATTAGCGTTCGCAGCAAACCGAGACTACCCCCGAAGACCCGCCAAAGTCGCCGCCGACGTCGCAAAGAGAGAGGAGAGAAGGAGTGGGAAAGGGGCTGATTGGCTCTGTGATGGTAGACGAGGCGTTTTCAAGAGCCCAACCTCGAAAGCTGTACTTACGCTTGTCAGCGAAGTCGCTTAAGCCTTATTTTCAAATATTTGTAAATAAGGAATTTTTTCGAATTTTCAAGCTATTTTACTTAATAAATTTACTAATTATTTAATACGTTAATTCGCATACGCACGGGCTCAATGTTTTTTCAGCTTAATTTTATAAATTTTCAACCAACAATTTTAGATTAAATATTTGAAATGTTTAATTAAATTATTTTTTTTCCAACGTAAAGGCTAAAATATTTTTAATAAAAATTTTAACTCTTTTCCATTTTTCTCCTAGTCTGAAATTGCGAATATTCCAGCTCAAACTATAAAGAATTTTGCTCTGCCGAGATAAAAACATGTCTGGCAAATAACTCGTTATAAATAAATTAATAAAAACAGCATAAAACAAAAATTACTCCCGCAATCTTTTTGTAATGCAATTTCCACTGCGATGAGCAGCTCTACTGTTGAACTTTGTTAACAACGTAAAAATTGAATGTAATTTTCCCGAGCCCCTTGACTTTATTACAGCCGACAGCGTAATTGCGCTTTGTATTTGTCTACGCAACATCTTCGATAATCAGCGTCAAAATAAAAGAGGGAATAATAAAAGCAGATGAGAAATTGCTTGTCGCCGCTAGAGAGTGGAAAGGAGTGAGAAAGATGGGGAGGAAAAACTCGGCGATTGGCTCCGACGAAAGCAATAATCCACTATGACGATAATTCGTAAAGATGCAAAGAAGGAGACGAGAGGCTGGAGCTGCGGTGGCACTGGAGCCGTAAAGAAAGAGAAATGAAAAAAGTCAAAAGAAATACAGCGTAACCATCGGATTGCCGAGAGAGAGGGAGAGAGCAAATTAATCCGATTCCGTAGTCCATCTACCTCGCGTACAGTGAAAACTGCTCCAACCTCTCTCTCGCTCGTCTTTCTTTGCGAAAAGCCACTCAAGTTTTTAGAGCTCGTCCCTTATTTCGCGTCCTCGTGGCTTTCCCAACCCATCGTCGCGTTCCTTTTCTTCTTACCTCGCTCGGCGGCTATATCGGCTGCTCGCGCGAGAGACGTTCTTTCTTCTCGGGCGCAGTTAATTACGGAAAGTATTGCGGGCACTTTTTATCGGCTCATTCGAGCATAAAAATATTGTTCTCCCGTGCAAAGCTTTCTCTTTCTCTCTCTCTCTCTCGTCGCTTTGTATTCTAAACGGCTTATCGTTTGGCAATGGAAGTTAACCCACCATGCGGCTATATACGCGTGTGGATGTAACGCCTTGAGAAGAAGGAGCGACTGCTGCTTAGTTAAAAGTTTTTACCATCGGGAGACGCCGTTAAGGGGGGAGAGAAAAGAGGATCGATAAATAGGAGCCAGGGCATCCTCTTCGCCTTCTCTACCTCGTCGTCGCCGTCGTCGTAGTCGTCGAGTGCTATCTCGCAGGCGAATAAATTTCGTTTTCCGCTCGGCTAGTTTGCCAAAGAAGTGTGGGCTATTTTTCTAACGCTCTTATAGGGGATTGCTGGGGCGGCGGCGGCGGCGGCGGCACTCGGTTCGTTCTCTCTCTCTCTCTGCAGCGGCGGAATTGGTAATTAAAATGAAACTGCATCAATTAGGGCCAATGATTTCTTATCGGCTGCGACCACTTTTCAACTTCTTCCACTCCGCGAAAGAACGTACTTTTCAAATTACTCTCGTTAAGTCGCCAACCCGTTGATTGCATTGCGCTTGAAAGCAACGGATGTTTGCCGATGCTTTTTATTTAGTCTCCGTCGCTATTATTATTGTTAGAGATAATGCCGCAATTATCGCTGGCATTGTATAAGCATCGATACGATATTATTATCGCTACTATCGCTGTAATTTGTAGCTCTATAACGAGACGTAACAAACAATGCAGCCGGTATATTGAACAGGTAATGGAAAAAAATCCCAGTCGCAAAAGATATACGCATTGCAATTTCGCCAATGGCTCTATTATTTTTCCGCCTACTAACTCTTTTTTGCAAACTCGCTCGCGCGAACATTGAACTTTGATTAATGGCAAGAGGACACTCGATTTTCATTTCACTGAAGCAAGTAAATACCCGCAGCTATTATGGACGGCCGTACGCACGTTAATTCTGCGGGATCTAATAGAGCGCGTGTCGGCTGTCGCGGATATGATTAAAACCGACGGGCGAAAAAACGGTTTAGTTATAGGTCTCCCTCTCTCTGTACCCACGCGATTCGCGGTTGGAAAAGTCCAGCCGCGGAAAAGCGAACAAAGGGAGGGAAGATATAGAGATGCGCGTGGTCGTGGTGGTGTTGGTGAGGAACAAACGAAGGGCGAGAAACGGATGAGGCACGGTGGGAAGGGGGGCAAAGACTGGTGTGGTACGGCTATACGCACGGCCGCGAGTGCGCGGTACATTTCCCGAATGAGGTACAAATGAATAAAAACCCCAGGCGAATGCGCGCTTACACTGGCACCGACAAACGTACTTACATTCGGCCGCGCTCTCCCGGGTGCCCGCTCGTGCTTCGAGATACTAATGCAAGCGTGTAACGGAACAACGGGTACAAAGCTGGGCAAAAAAAAAATTATACGTTTCTGCTTTATTCTTTATTTCTCTTTTATTTCCACCCTGCATACATGTATATATGTACATACACGCGTACAGTTTGTTTTGCAATTTCACAACGCAATTTTTTTAGTTCAGGTCAGCGCTAGCGGCGATTCGTTCATTTTTTTCTTCTTAAATTAAAAGGATAGGCGGTATTTGGTTCGTAAAATAATTAACAACAGAAGCATTGTTTAATTGTTTCGATTTGTCGACGTTTCAGAATTGTGCATTGCGTTCGCGTTTGGTGTTTATCCCAGCGCTTTAAAATTTGATTAAAATATAAACAAAGGGAATAATTTCAGGTAAATGAAAATTCTTTGGTAATATTCATGTTTACAATTAACTTGTTATAAAGTAGTAAATTTGATTAAAAAACCAAAGTAATTAAGTGAAATAATCCAAAAATGTTGAAGCGGCAAACACCCGAAACACCCAATAAATTTATAAAACCCCTCTGTGCCTCTGCAAGTGGAAAGCTATTCATTGAAAACTATGTCGAGTTCACGTTTAATTTTTCGTCACATCAAGGTCTCTTTCCATCTCCATCTATCTCTCGAGCTAAATCTCAATCAATGCAACTGTCCTTGTCCGCTACTTTCTCAAGTTACTGAATTTTCTATGATTTAACTGGAAGCTCTTACTCCGTATTGGCGCAGACGAATAACTCCCCGCGAAGGAACATCGACGTGTTCGAGTATTTCATCTTTTCTTTATCGCCTCGATACCCTGTGAATTCTCACAGCACGCCGAAGACGACGAAGACGACGGATAAAAAGATGTGCTAGAAATGAGCGGAGGTGGAGGTACGCGCGATCAAGGAAAAAATAGAAGAAGGAGGGTATAGATAGGGGGGAAGAACAGGAGATGGCGAAGGTAGATGAGGGGGGAGGGTCGGGGGAGGCAGAAGAGAACGGGCAAACACGAAGCAGGGTAAGATATGCAAACACCCTGCGGCTCGTCGACGTAGCCGCTTTGACGCCACTTCCCCTTTCGCAGCTGCAGTTCGCCACTCCCCCGTCCTCGTCGACGCTAACGTGAATTTCCGCCAGGCTGAGATCAGATTTTTTTGCCTCCCCCTGCCGTCCTCACGAGCTTTTTTTCGGAGTTGATAAGGTGTGGTACTTTGCAAGCATAATTAAATGGCATATATTTTTGTTTGTTCATTTAACCTTAGAAATTTTATTAACTGAATCCTGTAGAGGTAGAATATTGTTGCATAGCATGTTAAAAGACAAGTTTTTACTAACTTTATGGAAAGGTGTAACGAACTTTTACCCTATTTTAGTTTAAAAAATAAAATATTGCAACATTTGCACGCCTCTCTATAAACTGCAAGATGAGAATTTGCACTCTGATAGAAGAATTTGCTTATTTTGCGTCAAAAAGCAAATCCAGCCCCCTCTGTATTGTTAATTATTTCAGCCGCGCAATAATTTCATCGGATCAATTTGCATTTTTAACACAACCGCGAAATAGGCCAACACAACCATAGCAACGGAAAAATATTATCGACAGAGCAGCGCCTGCCGGGAGAACGACGTCGTCCTCGCTGGCCGATGCATTTTTCCGGGACACGGGGTCGCATGAATATTTGGCGTGCTGCCCTGCGCTCGGCTCCCTCTGGACGCACACCAAGAAAGTGAAATAACGCGGACGCGGTCCGATCTCGCGTTCCCTTTCGCTTCCGCAAATATCGCCCGGTCGCGCGAGCGCGTAACGAACGAGCGGAGCTAAATTTTTTTGTCGCTTCCAGTGCCGCCGCCAGCGGAAGAGTCGCGTTTCGCGCAAATTTTCCCGTCTTTTATCTCGCTCTCGCCCCCCTTTGTTCCGCGTCTTTTACGCGGCCGTCCCCGCCTCTTTAAGATTAGCGCGCGAAGAAGAGGAGGAGGAAGTCGGGCAATTTAATGTTTTTGTGCGCAGGGGCACAGAGGCGGCTTGAGCTTTTTCGTTTAGAGAAAGAAGTGGGACCACTTTGGTGCTGGTGTGTCATCGAATATTACGCGCCGATAAAGGTAACTTAATGCCGCTCACTGCGACTTCTTTAGCGAGAGTTTTCTCGACGCGTATGCGCGTATACGCACACACACACGCACGTCTGTGTTACTCAAACGGACGCGTCTATCTATATATTGAGGAGCTGTTTTACGCTCGACTTCCAATATCCGGTTTCGCGTACTTATTCCCGGCTATTTTCTTTTATTGAATTGTTTTTTGATATCGCATGCTTCGATGAGAAAAAGTGGGGAGCTTGAGCTCGTTGGGTCGCGTTACGCCGGCGATATATTTTTAATAAGCCGTTCGATATATTCATTTCACGCTATCATAAATTTATCCCATTGTTTTTATTCCGATGTTGGTGAACATATTTTGATCGTTTCCTGGTATAAATACAAATGTATATAAGTAGATTGGATTCGTTTCAGTAGATTAAGGTCACATAGGGACAGACAGCGCATGGACATCCCCCTTTTTTCCATTACGCAAATAATTATTATTACACTGTATTGTTTACTGCTGTTTGTAAGAGGAAACACGGTCGTTCATTAGTGTGCTTGAAATTGTTTTCACAATTAGCACATAAAAAACTTGAAATAACGAACGCGTATAAACGAAGCCTATACTGTACTCACCCAAAGCGAATAAAAACGAGCGCTGCAATTATTTAAAAATCTTTTTCGGTTTACTTAATTATAATCATCTCATTAAGATCTTGTTTCTCCCCTACATCTCCCTCTCTCTGTTTGTGGCGGAGCGAGCTCTAGCACACTCAGATGCGCCCATTAACTTGCGCATTATGCCTATTTTCTAAGGCTTATCTCTCTCTCTTTCTCCCTCTCCTCTTTCCTTTACACAATAAAGAATTGAATCTCTCTCTCCTCGCTTGCGCGCGCTTCTCACCAAGCTTTATGCTCCACTAGCGAAGAATGATTGCGGGTAAGAATCCATTAATCATCCGGCTTTCGCGCGTACACGGTTACTTTCGCGTCTCTTCTCGTAATCACCGCGCGAAGCCGTGTGTGCTCGCTTGCCTTGTTTCTACGCCAACTGAGCGTATGTATGTGCATACGGCGAGTAAAAGTAAGGGAAAGAACCTGCGACCGCGCCTTTCAGAGCTCAGACTTCGTCGCACTCGTTCTTTTTGCGCTCGTGCGCGTGCGACTCGTACACGTCTCTCACTCGCGCCTCGGCTTTCTTTCGCGAGTAGAGCAACAAGCTGCGCGAAAGTCTCACACGCGCGCGCGTACAACTCACAGACGTACCGAAGAGTAGTACGCTGAGACACAGATGCGCAAGTGAAAAAGGATCCGGAAAAGGGCAAGAGGGAGAGAGAGAAAGAGAGAGAGAAAAGGGGGATGGAAATAGTTTGGAGAAATTTTAATCAGGAGATATCCGAGCTCGCGTACCCTTTACTTTCTCACTCTCTCTCTCTCTCTCTCTTCCTGCTATACCTACCTCCACTGCATCGGTAAAAGACGTCTGGTTTCTCTAATGGATTGCTAGCCGAGGCGAGGCGGCGGTAGCGGCTGACGCCTAATCGCAATTTGTCGCCCTTCAACCTCGTGCGCGCGAGACTACGTAACTTTGCGAGGAACTCGGCTTCCCCCACCCCTCTCTCTCTCGCTCTTTGTCCTACCGCCACCGCCGTGCCCTGCTTACTTTGCTCGACTTGTGTTTGAGGTCTCGCGGTCGCGTTGATCTTTTTCAAACGTACACCGCGCGCGGCGGACTTGGCTCGCTGGCGCGCCCGGCCGAATCAGCGCACTCGAATTACTTCGCGCAAGCTCTTGAATGACGTTTTTATTTCGGCTTTTCGGAGTTTCGTAATCCAATTGGCTTCGCGAGCGCGCTTTTCGCTTAGTTTAATGCGCTCGTGGATTAACCGAGGCTATAAACGCGCGACGGGAATAAATTTTACGATTCGATCTGATTAGAGGGATATAAAACTATCTGTGTATGTCTCAAGTTTTGTCGTTTTATTTGCTCCCGTCTGCGTTTACGATTATTCCCACTTAGTAATTTGTTTTCCGTTTTATATACTTTTCATTCCCGAAAAACCCTATTTATATAGAGGTATATGATTTACAACATTATGCACGCAACTCAAATAAAAATGGTCTGTCGTCTGAGATTTATCATTTTCGTGAGACACACAATCGCGCGTCGTTTCTCCCCAGCCGGAAAATAAATGCACGTTTTGCGTTTAAAGCTCTCGGCACTTAGTGCTAGCGGCTCGTCCGTTCTCTTGTCGCCGTCTACTCAATCATCGGTAAAAGAAAAGAAAACGGTGCCTCTGCAAGTCGAATCCGGGGGCGCGGAAAGAGAAACGGAGAGAGAGAGAGAAGCGCGGGGCTGCATCTCTCCGATCCGAGCGAAAGCGTTGATCACCCCCGCCGAGTCTCGCGCTATGTACAGCGCACCGATCGCTCGAGTGGAGCGGGAATCTGGGCTGCGCTCGCAAAATAACCGAGGCGAGGAGTGCCGAAGCGAGACGAGGACAAATTGAGAAAAATAAAAGCGAGCAGGTGCCAAAAGCAACGTTCCCGTTCGCGCTCGGTCGAATATAAATTCCCGGGAAATGCCATTGGAGAGAAAGAGGGAGAGGTGTTTAAAGCCTCAGGTGCTTTCGCGCAGTAACGCGCCGCGGAAGTTTTTCCTATTTCTATATAAATAAAAGCGGGCAGAGAGATAGAAATAACTTTGCCGCGTGGCATTAAACTTTAATAGGATCACGCAAATAATGTACAACTTCGGGGCTCCCCCGCTCTCCCTACCGACGCAACATCATGAATATTTATCTCGACCACGCATTTGCGGGAATACTAAGTCGCTCGATAATTTGATTGAATAATGAGATTATTTGATGGTGCAAGTGTCCCACCGCCGGGGGAGCCCCTTGTTTTGGTTGCATCAGCACACCGCTAAGGAGAAGAAGAAGAATCACCGATAATTTTGCGCACGTCGTAAACATTGAACGAAAGTAATCATATAACGCGATGAAGAATCGGAGAAAGAGCCAACCAGAGAAAGAAAGAAGGGCAAAAAAGTAGGTACGAGCGAACGATGGAGTCGTCGTCGACGTGGTTGTCTTTTTTTGTAGCAGGTGCACACCGAAAGGTTTCGATGATCCTCTCGCACAAAAAGCAATGTGCACAGAGATTTCTTTTCTCGGCGCCGCGCTCGAATCGCGCCTGTCGTTCATTTCTCGTCGGCCCCGCGCGCTCGCTGCTGCATTTCTTTTCTTCTCTTTGCCACCCCCCCCCGTCTCCTCTTCTGTCCCTATCGTCTCCCTCCTGGGCGTTGCATCGCTCCGCGTCAGCGTCCTTTTCAAATGCCTCAAACTCGAATCCCGCAGTCGTCATCCGCGTGCAGTGCTTTCCTCTTTCTCTCTTTTCCCCTCGGTTCACCGTTGAAAAATTGCTATTTTCAAGTTTTATATCGCCGCTTTTTTCCTCGCGATCTCTCTTTCTCTCTCCATCTCTTCCGTCAATGGTCTACTTCTGTTTCCATTCCAATTATTTTGCATCGACGATCGGAGCGACGAGGCTGAATTGAGTACGAAATTGCACTTTTCGAAGTTTATTGCTTTTTTTTATGTGTCGTAATATCAAGTCGCGTCTCATTAAACTTCCATTTCGAGTACTTGTTGTGTGCCCTACATATTGTTGCGTTGTGTAATTGCGGGATGGAAAATTGATCAGGATTCGCCGTCCCGTTAAATTCTTGCGAAATGAGAAAAATGTAGGTAATACTGAAAAATTTAATATTCTAAAGTGTCTTATAAAAAGCACAAAAATATACACATCTGAATATCTTTACGAAATGGAAAAACTTTTTAAAAATGTGTGAACCGCACATTCAGCGCCGGGCTGCAAAATAAGAGTATAGCGCGATATTATTTTGAAGAATCGAGCGGAAAAAAGTTTGAAAAGCCGGGGGCGTGAGCGCGCCCGTGTATGTATGTATGTATGTGTGCCGACATTTCATAAT
The DNA here is from genome assembly GCA_030522905.1 of Torymus flavipes. Classification (NCBI taxonomy): domain Eukaryota; kingdom Metazoa; phylum Arthropoda; class Insecta; order Hymenoptera; family Torymidae; genus Torymus; species Torymus flavipes. The sequence goes on from JAPYZO010011302.1 coordinate 9,682, forward strand.
GTTTTTCCAGACCGCGAGAGCTCGACTCGAAAATTTTGCCCGTCCCCCAAGATTTTTGCCCCCCGTGTGCGCGCGACCCCTTTATATCGTGCTTATGGGCTTCCACTCGTCGCCCGTCAACCGTTCCGTTCCAGAAGATGGATCTGTGCCTCCGTCGCTCGTATACCTCCCCCTCCCTCCCACTCTCAGTTACACTCATATATATACGAGATATGATATGAAGATCGATCGTGTATTATGCCTATCCATTACTCGCGCGCGCGTTTGCAAAAGCTCGCGTAATGTTATTACATTTTCCGTGCTCATTCCACATGTCGCCGCGATTATTCTTT
>JAPYZO010011303.1:0-22475 GCA_030522905.1 Torymus flavipes
GCAATTACCCCCACTCTACCATTCGTATGATATCACAGCCGTCACAAACGTCTGTGACAGTGAAACATCACACTTGTCACACTGTTGTAGACACAGCCTGAGGCCTAGGCCACATAAGCGCGTTTGCTCGCGTTTGGCTGCAGTCGGCCGCGATAATAGTGCACGCGCTCGCTTTTCTCATGGGTTGGAAGCAGGTTCAGCGGGCGCGCATGCCTACTACGACCAATGAGAGAAGCGAGCGTGTGCGCCCCGCGACCGTCGCGGCTTGCGGCTGTTACCCGGAATCGTTGGTGCGAGGGTGTGGGTCGTGGAAGGAGTCTGCTTCTCTGGCGGCGAGAAGGTGAATCGTCCTCAAGTCGAATCTGTGGCCCATGGATGATGGAGATGGAGGATGGAGGCCTAGAGAGGCCGGGAGCTTTCCCCTCTTCTTATGTATATTGCAGCGAGCTTCTTTAATTCTTATTACGTGCGCTTTGTGCAATAGCTATTATTTATTTGTGTTATTGTTTGCGTTATTAATTATTAATCTCATTACTAATGAATTTTTTATTTAATGTGTTTTGATTATTACTCAACTGAAAGCTAAAGAAAAAAAAGGTCAACATGCGAATTTTCATTGTAGAAATTGCCTAGAGTTTGCGTGATTCATACGCGCAAGGCCGCAAGCGCAGTTCCTAATCCTAACACGGCCGACTCCGCCGGCGACCGCAGCAAAACGCGAGCGAACGCGCTTATATGTGGCCCATAGTTCATGTTCATAACACTGTATACACAAAACAATCCGAGGACCTGGCGTGGAACAAAATACCTTTTACTGGGAGAAAACAACAAAAAGAAATCAAAACAAAACAACGAAACAACTCAATAAAAGGACAAAACTAAACAGGCTCCTATATATAACTCCTGTAATGCATTAGTCTACTTAAATATGTATACAACTAATAAACTATACTAGTTAAATATGTACGATCTATTAAATTAAATATTATAAAATAAATAAATACGTGAGGACTTGACGAGGCATAATTTATAGCCTTATATTTTTAATACAAGTGATTAAAAAATTTAAATCAAACCAGACATACATTGAAAATTTGAGATTCTTTAATGATCGATATGTCAAATAGTAAACAAGTAAGGTTAATATTGAAATAGTTTAAAGCATTTGAAAAGATTTAGAATTATTGTAATATTTAAAATGGAGGAAGATAAAATAGCAATAGTCAATGTAGCTACAGAAGTAAAAATAATTAACGTTGCTTATGCCTCTGGATCAACAGCTGAGGATTTATCTATTAAGGTTAGTATTTTTATTATGCAAAGCAAAAAGGCTTAAAATTATTAATAAACATAATTTTTTATTTATCAAATTATTCATTTGTACAGATATGTAAACAATTTGGAATCGGGCCTGTTGCTCGACATCTTTTTTCACTAAGAAATCGTTCAATGAAGTATTGGTACCATTCTGCATATAAATTTGATGGTAAAGAAAAATATAAACTTGAGTTTCGACTACGGTTTAAACCTTCAAGTCTTCATCGATTAAAACAAATTGATCCAAAAGCATATGATTACTATTTCCAACAAGCAAGAGGTGATGTTTTAGAAAATAAAGTTCCAGATATAGTATACGAAAAACATAAGCGAGAACTCATTGGTCTAGGTGTTTCTGATATGTATAGGTATTTATTGACAAAAATATTATATTTTGATACTTTGGTACATTACATTTGTATGATTAGAGCAGTATAATACTTTTACAACTTTCAAATTCTTAGGGTTATGTTGGAGAAAGATATAACACGTGAAATAATTGAATCAGAATACAAGAAATATATTCCAAAAGAATGTATTAAGAGGCACTCTTTCTTTATTAAAAAACCCATTCATAATGCTTTGGCTCGGATATCAGGCCATGATGCATCATTTGTTAAAGAACAGTATCTTAATCAATTTGAAAGTATGGCCCCAAATTATTTATGTGAGGAATATAAAGCATTCATGGATAAGGGATTGCCCAATCTGCCACTTCGAGTACTACTGAGAATAAATGTTTCAGAGATAAAATATTGCTCAATAGATGAACATAATAGTAATTGGAAATCATTATGTGCCATTGAAGATCTTTGTTTTGTTTCTATTAGGTAAGTAGTTCATTAGAGATCATTTCTAAGAAGAATTTGTCATATAATTAATGTAAATTATTTTACAATATTTAAAATATTTTTTAATAGGCAAGATAATACTGTTGAAGTATCCAGAAAAAATGGAATTCCATCATATCTTAAATTTAATTCAAATTCACTGCTAATGTCATTTGTTTCTACTCTTGATGGATATTACCGTTTATCTATAAAGTGGACTTTTAATCTTTGTGGTGATGCTGTTACACCTAGTCTAGAATATTTACATAGATTAAAATGTCATGGACCTGTTGGGTAAAATTGAAATAAACAATTTATTACTAATTAATATAATTTTAAAAAATTAATATTTTAAAATTTTTACAGGGGAGAATTTTCTTATTCGAAACTTGAAGAAAAAAGAGCAAATAGACCAGGAACATTTATTTTACGTGAAAGTGAATCCAAATATGATGCATTTTATTTGGATGCCTGTGGAAAAGATTCAAAACCGAGAACAAGAAGAATTGAAAAACTTGGACCTGAAGATTTTGCACTATCAGAATCTATGCAAAGATTCAAATCTATTGCTCAATTAATTGCTGCTCATCAAGATCCTGAAAGTTTATTATATCTTAATGAATGTTTACCTCCTTCAGAATATGGTGCATTACTTTTTGAGATATTTAATTTTGTTGTGTATTGTGTAAATATTTCATTGTTATTTTATTTAAATTTTTGAAAAAAATTTTACATTTAGATAAGTCTCCATTGTTAATATGCGCTCCAGAAGGATTGGGAAGTGATGTAGCAGCTGATGAAGAAATCATTGCTGGAGTACTTGAAGGAAGACCATGTTGTATATCACCTCAGGAATTACAGGTTTATAAAGCTCAGCCATTTCCAAAAAGTAAAGAAAGTCAGATACGAGCAAATTCATCTTCTTGTGGTGGTCCAGCAACAACTCTTTATAGAGCTATGTGGCGTGTTACAAAAGGCAAAAGATTGGAGACAGCCATCAAGTTATTAAGGGAAGATGAAGGACTGCATACAAAAGAATTTTTAAAATTAGCACAAAAATGGGGTCAATTAAGATCAAGTGCACTTGTGAGGTACATCATTTTACCATATCAATAATACATAGTACTTGCGTCACTCAGGTGCTACATGCAGCCAGAGGAATAATTTATTTATCTTATTTATTTTTTAACTTTACTTCCGCATTGCATATGGAACTTTATTCTCGACTCAACCGTGGTCATTTTGCTTACTTGGTAAAGTGGGACTACATGAGATAACGTTTTTAAATATGCTGTGGTGCTGGTGGTTACCAGTTACTTTGAATTTTTTCTCTGTTATGAGAGATATAAAGTATGAGTAGGAATCAAATACTATACTTTTGTCCCGCTTTTCAAGTCTAAAGTGGCCCTTATAGTGGAGTCGAAAATAAAACAAATAAATTGACATTTATAAATTTGTCTGTCTTTATTTTAAATAGATTATATGGGGTAACACTTGCACCAGCTGTAGGTATGTTATTAGAACTTGTAAAATTAGGACCTCTTGATGCTTACTTACGTAATAATTCTCCACAAACTATCAAGACAGTTGATATGGTTGAAGCTGCTGCATGTCTTGCTACTGCTGTGTGGCATCTGGTAAGCTTAAATAATTTTGTAATTCTAATAATATAAAAATTTTATTTTCATTCATACATATTATATTATATATTTATAATTTACTATGCTTAGGAAGAAAATGGTGTGGTACATGGAAACATTAGATGTCGAAAGTTATTAGTACATACACATACTGATAACAGTTTCATAGTAAAATTAGCTGATTCTGGAATATTCAGTTATAAACCAGCCGAGTATGTAGATCTTTTTATTCTCATATTCAAAATTACCTTGTGTCAATTATCTTATTTATTCACCAAATTATTTAATTTATTAGTGTTCACTGGTTGCCTCCTGAATGTTATGCCAATCCTGATTTAGCTAGACGTAGCATTCAAGCTGATGTCTGGGCTGTTGCCACAACTCTTTGGGAAATCTTCTCACGAGGGACAATATTACCATCTCAAAATGACCCTGATACCATTAGAAAGGTTACCACCAAAATTATATTTTTTAATTTCTTTAACAATACAGATTTTTAATGTTGTTAGTTTCTTATTAATAGTTTTATGCAACTGGTAAGAGACTCCCAATGCCAAATGGTTGTCCTTCTGAGGTTTATAAGCTTATGACTGATTGTTGGGGTGAAATTGGAGGTTCTAGAAAACAACCACAAGCTATAATGCGAGATATTAATCAAATTAAATATCAAGTATATAATTCACGAAGAAGTCATGCATATGCTATAGCATTCCCAAAGAGAACTAATGACTCGGAGCTTGTAGATGATGACTTCAGTGAAGTTACTGAACAAAATTCATCTTCTGATTGTGAATCAAGAGCTAGTAGTCTATTTACAGATCGTACTAGTTTACCATGGGATGATTCTGAAGATAATACTAATGGTAATTATGATCTTTTAACTATCGTGTTTCCACTTCTAGATCTCTGTTCCGTCCACTGCCAGAAGAATGACTATTACAGTGCATCGCGTTTTCTCCTCTTTCCTTTTCTTTGAACTTTTCTTACATGATGGTTTCTCCAAATACCAACTGATACAGCATACCAAAATTTTTTCACCTATTGCTTTAAAATTATTTTTGTAGTGTAGTGGTCCCGGTGCTCGGTAGGTACCTAGTTGTCGATAAAAACGGAATAAAATGCAATTTTACGCTACTTTTAACATTTCGCGATGAAAAACAATTTGTGTTCGCTTTAGAATTCTGACGAATTATAATATAGCCACTTATACACGGTCAAACAGTGTCATTTTTTGCGTAAATAGTCAGTCTCCGATTCGACTCATTTCTCCGCCATGGCGTTAGCAACGAGGCTAAGAGAGAGAGGGTCTTTGAGAAACAAATTTTCATAGCAAATGAGAGCTTTTATACTCGATGAAATTAATTATTATAAAAATACCATCTCAAAACTCCTCTTTTGCGGATTATGTTAATATAAAACACATATCGATTTTTTTATTATAATTAGTCAATAAAAAATATTTGCTAATCACAGACAAAATTTTTCAATGTAATTTTCAAACTTCTACGATTTTACAAGTTTTTTAGGCTGTTTACTGTGTATCCCATAATTTCACTCGCAAGGAAATGATCAGGGTTGCGGGTCCTGGATTTGGCTGAAACTGTAGGAGATACTTATTTTTGACAAATAATGAGACACGTATCTCAGGGTTTTTGTGAATGGACCTTTTTTCCGAGACTTGAGCTATTTTATGTCGAAAATAAAAAATCTACGATAAAAATGGGGTCTATTTCTTTATTTATAGCTTGTTGAATATTTCGGTCATATAAATGGGCTAGAAAGTTTATAAAACAAGGCAAAAAAAGCTTTAATTTAAGCTGCGTTTCATTAAACTATTGAAAATAGAGTAAATCCCTAAAAATTTCTCATTTTTTTCAAGCATTTCCGGGTAGTATTTTAAGTTATCTTCTTACTTTATTTTTAATAGCCTATAACTTTTTTCAAAATCGACATTTTTTAATGAAACGCAGCTTAAATTAAAGCTTTTTTTGCCTTGTTTTATAAACTTTCTAGCCCATTTATATGACCGAAATATTCAACACGTAAATTCACAAATTCACATTCACAAAAACCCCGAGACTCGTGTCTCATTATTTGTCATAAAAAAGTATACCTCCTGCAGTTTTAGCTAAATCCAGGACCCGCACCCCTGATCATTTCCTTGTCAGTTTTGAGCTCTCTTTCACATCCTTTATTATTAAAAGATTTAATAATAGAGGATTAATATTTAAAAAAATTAATTAATTATTTAATACTTATTAATATTTTTTTAAAAATTACAAAATGCACGAGTTATGCACTTTTTAGAAAAATACATTTTTCTTGACATCATTTTTTTTGTGGTAATAGACAACGTAAATACCTATCTAGACGAATATGTGAGATTCAAGCAACCTCACTTGTATAAGAGCATAGAAACTGAGTGAAATTATGCATTTCACACTTAAAAGCTTAAAAAACTGTAGAAGTTTCAAAATTACATTGAAAAAATTTGGTTCTAAGGATTTTCCCGGAAATTTTGGGCATTGCTGAACGCATAAAAGATTTAGATCATATACATAAAACATTTAGAATATAATATTAATTCTGTAAAATATCTCTGTATCTAAGCATTTAGTCAAGCTGAATGGAGTGGAATACCTTTTCAAGACACTGATGATGTTCTTGCAACTTACTTGGGTTGGTGGGCAAAAACAAGTGGTAGCTGTGATAATACTGGTGATGAAGGATATGACAATGATAGTGGTTTATTGGGACAAATGCAAAGTATTTTTGAATTAGATGCAGATTGTAATGTTATTTTACAAGGCCGTATAGGACAAGGTTTTTACGGAGAAGTATATCTTGGTACTTTGGAAAGAGATGGTGGAAAAGATATTGAACCCCAACAAGTTGCAGTTAAAAAATTAAAAATGCGTGCCCTTGAAGCAGATTTGCGTGATTTTGAAAGAGAAATAGATATAATGAAGGTAAATTACATCTTTATTAATAAACATAATTACTAATCATCATATGAATTGAAAAAATAACAATTGAACTATTTCAGACATTAAAACATCCAAACGTTGTTGAAATTTTGGGTGTAATTTCGGAGCCAGAAGTTTGCTTAGTTATGGAATTTGTCAAACATGGGTCATTGCAGAGTTACTTAGCAATACATCGTGAGAGTCTTACTCATAAACGATTGCTAGGATTTGCTCTTGATATTGCTACTGGAATGGACTACCTGGGACAGAAAAGCATAGTTCATCGTGACCTTGCTGCAAGAAATATTCTTGTTGCTGAAGATAATAGAGTAAAAATTAGTGATTTTGGTCTTGCACAAGTAACAGGAAAAAATGATTATTACATACTTCAGACTAACAGAGATCTTCCCATTAAATGGTATACATAATAAATTTTTTAAATAATTTGATTATGTTTTAAATTACGTTTACTTAAATAATATAAACTTGAAAATACTTAGGTATGCACCAGAAAGTCTTAGAGATGGAAAATTTTCGCCCAGATCTGATGTGTGGTCATATGGTGTAACCATGTACGAGACTTTTAGTTTTGGTGAAGATCCTAAATTACCAGAGTTTGGGGCTAGTGCTGCAAACAATGGTGGGGAATCAGGAAAAGGTATTAATACATTGGAAGAAGAAGGAAGTGCAGATTTACTGAAAGCATTAGAAAGTGGAGCACGACTGCCTTGTCCACCCACATGCCCCCAAGAAGTATATGTAAAAGTAATATACCCTTGCTGGCATCTTCATAGCCATCAACGTCCAGACTTTGCCAAACTTTGCAAAGATATTAGGGATTTAGTTAACGAGTATTAATATAATTAATGTGCCATTGTCAACTTTTTAAATTACTTTTTAAATGGTACTATTGGTGTTCCTTAAATATAACAAATAAGACTTGCAACAGTTTCAAATAGGTAACAAATTACCTATTGTATCGACTTCTAAATATGTAATTAGTAATCAGTTTTTATATGATTGTTACTTTGTTATATAATTTTTAAATTTATTAGTGTAAGTGTTTGAATATTTCAAGCTGATTAATAATTATAACACTGATTAATGTTAATTATTTGAAGAGTTATAATTAATAATGGAATAAATCCAGCAATTTAACTAGCATTAAATGAGTATGTGTGCTTTTTACGTATGTACAATCTTTGTATAAAAATGAGTTGATTTTGAAATATAAATTTTTATTTTTTCTTAATATTTTAAAATACATTTTTCAACTTTTACAATAATAACATATAATATAATTGTATTACTAAATAGTAATAGTATATTACGCATCAATAGGTAGGAAAGAAATTCCGCAGGAAGAAACCTTGCCTTTGGCTTGGGTGAAAATTCACATAAACTGGGCGCGGGTGGGGGGGCTATTTTCTTCCGGTGTTTATACGTATACATATACTATTTTATTCCCATCTCCACTATAATGGCTACTTATAGCATGAAAATTTGCCTGTACTCGAATAAAATTTTTTAAGTTTATGGTGAGTTCCTGTTAAAACTAACAAAATTATAATACCTACATAAATACAAAATAACTTTTTAAGGCTATAAAATGAACTCAACCGCGGAAATAATCTGCTACACATTCGCGTTTTTGAACCGGGAGCGAAAGCGGCACTTTTGGACAGGGTATGGTGAAATAGTATATTGTGTACAAGGGCGTAAAGTGGGCTTTTCTAGACCGAGTGTGGAGTTTGCAGTAAGAGCCGTAGACGAGTACTGCCACCACACGAGCTCAAAAAGCCCACTTAGTCCTTGATGCACACGGTATTTTTTGTGACACAGGTTTGGATTTTCGTATTTTTGTACCTGCAACGGAGACTACATTCACGGATTCCTAGTACAGCAACCAAAGACCTATTAAAATTCACACTAACAAAACTACACCATCCAAATTCTTATAGAAAGTTTTAATCTTATATTTTTTTTTGTGATTCTGAGATTTACAATATTTTATTACTATCAAAATTTCAAGTCAAAATATAAATTTCTTTTTGCATAAACTTTGAACAAAATTTGAAGGTGCTATACTACTTGTAAGTATTTTGTTCAAAATTTATGCAAAAATAAATTTATATTTTGACTTAAAATTTTTAAAGTGGTAGAATAGCTGAATAATATGAAACTAGTACAGTCTTGATTTACGATTATATTTTTAACGTGGCACCCTTTTAATAGTTCTAGTTTTTACTTTTAAATTCTCAATACCTATATGCATTCGTTTGCTGTTTCATACAAGAAAACTATAAATTATTCATTAACTACTATTTTTAGTATTTTTGCTAAATACACTATTTTTTAATGCTGTTTTTCTTTTAGAAAGCTTTTACCTTGTAAATGTTTCATGTCACTATACCAATTTTTTTTATAAGACTTTTAGAATCTTAATATCAGAATGACTAATAATAGCATACATGCAAGTTGCACTGTAGTACCAGTATTTGAGCCTTTGCAAGACAAAGTATATGCCGTACGATTGGAGCTCACAAAAACTTATACATTTCATCCAACCTATAAGTGTATGAAAAGTTTTTAATTCCTTTGGAACTGTTTCATTGCATTGTTTTACAATTTAATTTCTGTAAAATATTCATGTTATTTTATAATAAAATCAAAAGTTTAATAAATTTAAAAAAATATTTTACTTACGTTTCACCCCTAGATATTCTCCATGATATAGATCCAGATATTCTTTCACTATAATCTTTTTCATCATTTAGTATTTCTGAAATTTTTTTACAACCTGGTGGTGCAGTTATTAGTTCTGCTAGCTCTATTACACTTCGTTTCAAAACAAATTTTTTTCTAGATTTACTATATTCATTACTATTTTGACGTTTAAAATTTAATTTACTAATAAGTAATGTTAATGTTTCTTCAGACGGAAAAATTTTTCTGCGGTTTATGACATCGTCATAATTGTGAGTATATCTCCAAGTAACATCTTGTATTTCATCTTTTGAAAAAGCTATAACGTATGTCAATTTTTTACCCCAGCCTTTTTCATACAATAATGGTTGATCCATCACATTTTCACAGGCATCTGTATGGATCCATTTATTATGGGCACTTGACCAAACCTAAGTATCACATTTAGCTACTTATTGGGGATATTATAAATGTTTTTATTCTATATTTCAATATAACTAACCTCTGTCCAAACATGATCTGTTTGATCATAAACAAGTCGTACATCAAAACCAACTGAACGACATATTAAAGTAAAGCAATTAGCCCATTCACCACATCTACCTTTTCTTGTGTACAACAAAGTTTCTGGATCTGTGTATCGAGGAAACTTATTTTCATATCCACAGTTTTTACACCTAAGACATAAAAATTGATGCCTTGAAAAAATTCTAATGAAATGAGTATGATAGATATGATTATAAGTTTTAAAAATATTACTTGTGAATTTCAATCCTAGATATTTTGCTGTCAGAAGCAGCTATTTGTCGATCAAATGAACATTCTCCCATACAATTGGAGCAAGTAGGACTGTCAACCCACTTAAAGAAATCGAATTTAAACCATCTTAGTAATTCACTTAATAATAAATCTTCAAAAACAACATCATTTTCTATATTTTTAATTTTCATATTTCTGTAATAAATATAGAATATTAAATTACACATGATAATATAACAGATTTTCATGATATATAGATTTAGTCATTTTATAAAATTTGTAATATTTGTCTAATTTTGACATCATATAGGCATGTTAATATTTTCAATAAAATAAAAATGATAGTTCCTGTTTTTCCTGAGTGCTGTGCACTATAGTAATAAAATTTCCATCTTTTTACAGCTCATTTCCCAGGTAAAAAAAAAGATCTATATGATTACATTTAATTTGTTGACTGCACAAAATGCAGGCCCTATCACCTAAAAATATTTCTATAATTTGTACTTACCTTTGTATTGTTCGTAATCTTTCCATGGCAGAAATTTGTAGCTTTTCAAGAGGTAACACAGATTTAACTTTGTTTTGTAGACTTTTATCCTCATATTTCAAAATATCATGAAAATGTTTCAGCAATTGCTGAATAAAACTTTGTTTTTTGTACTCTTGCTCTTGAACTAAAGTTGATGTTTTTTGTTGATTTGATAATGTACTCCATATTTGCTGTTTATTTGTAGATTCCAATATATTGTTAAGAAGATTATACAATTTTTTAATACCTTCGAGAGATGAATTCATTGGCAATAAAAATCCATCAGTATCCTAATAAATTTTCGAGACATAAAAATATATATTTTGTATTTTTGTTTTAAATTTAAAGTTACAGGTTTAAGAAATAAAAATACCTCTATAAAACCTGCTTCAAAAAGGCACACGATAGCACCTGCTGCAGGTAAGAGTTTGCTAGAAACAACAGCATTAGACAAATAGAGTTTCCTATAGCGTTGTTCTTGAGGATATTTGATTATATTATTACATATTTTTAAAAGCATTTGCTGAGCTTCTATTCTCACTTTCTCCTCATTATCTTGCAGAAGTTTTACACAATGTTCTAGATTTTCAGTCATTTCGCATATATTATATATTCAGTTTTCAAAAGATTTTATTAAGTACATAACTTTATTGAACATACATATTTTATTTTTCTAAATTGAAGATATACATAATAATTTCTATTTAGTAATATTTAAAAAAATATTCTTAGTAATTTACAGCGTTTTGTGTTAGTGGCAAACTGTCAACTCGGCAAACTTTAGGCTGCGGCCCCAATATATGCCGTGTTTTTTCACGCGTGTTTATTCACGCGTGTTTAACTTGAAAATCGGAATACGGTTCGCAGAGCGCGGAATCTGAAATTTGAAATCTTTTTCCAAAAATTCAATTATAGGCATCCATATTGTTGGCAAGGTGCGGACTTCGAGATAATACAAAGATTCTAAAATGATGATGGCATTCTTGAATATTATTGATAAGAAATAGATCTACATAAATTCATTTTGAGTACATAAAACTTAAATTATATATTAGTAAGGAATTCAAAACTAAAATACTCTCTTGAATATTAATTTGAAGATAATTGCAATATATTTTCAATTTGGATAGAAAGGCATGTATAATTGTTATTATGGTATTATTATTATTGTTATTGAGAAATTAATAGAAAAAATGTAAGTTTAAAATAACAAAATATAAATAATAAAATATAAATAAATAATAAATAATAATAATAAAATAAATAATTATAATAATAAATAATAATAAATAATAATAAAATATAAATATAAATAATATTGACGTATTATTATTATTATTATTGAGAAATTACTAGAAAAAATGTAAGTTTAAAATAACAAAATATAAATCTTTAAATCGACTGATATTAAGGGACTGTCTACATACTGGGTTTTGGATTTTGAACTTTGGACTTTGTGCGCTCCGTAAAAAAAATCGTCCGAAATCTAGCATACTCGTGATCCATAGCAGAAGTTCAACATGTTAATCTTCTGCCGAAGAAATACTACAAAGATTCTAAAATGACGATTGCTTCCTTAAATATTATTGATAGATAATAGATCTACATAAATTAATTGTGAGTACATAAAACTTAAATTATATATGCCTTTCTATCCAAATTGAAAATATATTGCAATTATCTTCAAATTAATATTCGAGAGAGTATCTTAGTTTTGAATTTCTTACTAATATATAATTTAAGTTTTATGTACTCAAAATGAATTTATGTTGATCTATTTCTTATCAATAATATTCAAGAAAGCCATCATCATTTTAGAATCTTTGTAGTATCTCGAAGTCCGCACCTCGCCAACCATATTGATGCCTATACTTAATTGAATTTTTGGGAAAAGATTGCAAATTTCAGATTTCGCGCTCTGCGAACCGTATTCCTGTTCCGGTTTTCAATTTGAACACGCGTGCATAAACACGCCATATATTGGGGCCGCAGCCTAACGGATGATGATGAGATTGATGACCCCACAGTACAGGTTGCATTGTGGCATAACGGCGTCATTGTACCCAAGGCCAATAAAAGAAAAAGAAAGAAAGACCCGATACAGGGTTAACGAGCAAAAAGCCGCTTCTGCAATGGTTACGGAGTCGACCAACAAAAACACGGAATTTCGTCGTTCAAAGTATTGTTGATCAAACGAACTTGAAATTCGATCTTAGTTCGATTATTGATAAGGATCCTTTACTTTCAGAGGCTGAACAGTATTCTACACGTGACACCGATTACATTAACTTTTACACTATATACACCGTCACTGTTACACAATACACAGTTACAACTTACACTAGCCAGTAGCGCAATGTTTAGGGCTATTCTACAATAATAATTTAGAATTTGAGAAATTCATTTTCATTTTCAAGTAAATATTAAATAAAATGACAAATTAAATAATAAATGCATTAGAACGCATTCTCATAAAGTAATAATCCCAATTAAAATTTTAATACTATAATAATTTATTAGTTTAATTAGTTTGATAATACTTAGAACTTAGAATGGACAACACAAAAAAAAAAAAAATAATAAGAACTGTTGACGTGTCGAACTGCCGGTTGTCGTGTTCCGAGGGAGCTCGACTCTCGAGTAGTCGAGTCTCAACTCGAGCTGGTCGAGCAGAATGGCTACATAAGTATACTTTTGACAAGAACGTGAAATAAATCATATGAAGATAAAAAATTATTGATATTTGATAGTATAGATCGATAAAAAAACATTTATTTTATTTCGAGAATGTTTATTTAAATTTTTATTTAATACTAATAACAAGAAAAATTATACAATTTTAAATAATAATTTGGAATACAAATATGGCTCAAATAGTAAGCTGATTTTTGTTAATTAAGCTCCCTTTTAACAATAGTTCTGGCTAATTTGATGTATAATAAAATGTGAAAATTTTGAGGTTGCTTTGGGTGGTTGGCAAATTTGTGAAATTGATAAGAAAAAAGAAAAGTATGTACTGAAAGTGCGAATTTTGTTCTTATATATTGGTATTTTTTTTCAAGTAAAATCAACCGGTGAACTACAGAGAAAAAAATTTTGAAAATATAATTTTTAACGTAGAAAATATAGAGAAAAAATCTTTTTTCCTTGTCGTTTCATGAAAATCAATAATTTTTTTTTTCGTAAAGAAAGTTTGCGTATTTTGTAATGAAAATATCAAGTTACCAGCCAAATTTAATTTCAGTTTCATAAAAATGAAGATTCATATAAATAGTAAATTACTGTATATCTATCATTAATGGATTCTTGTCAAACGTATCTGATCAGTTTCAAAATGCTAATTTGAGCTTAATGGTTGCACTCGAATTGTCTAATGTGATTGCAGGATTTTGAAATTGAGCAAGTAGGTTTGGCAAGAATCCATCGAGGATACGTTTACTACTCAAGTAAAAATGGGCTCATCATTTGACAAAAAAAATATTGGTACCCTCCTGGGTCACCTCTTAGGGGTACAACCCAGTAAGCCGGAGTCATCTTAAGCTACTATATTTTGATGCACTGATTAGACAAATTTAAGCTCATATACAATTATTGTAAGATAAATATTGTGTAAATGTTGAAATGATAATGAATTATGACTTATTCGAAGTTCTGCGTAATCTAAATATCAAAATCTATTTGCTAAGTATAATTTTTTCAAAGTAAAATAATATTTCTCTAATAAGAAATCTTGCAGCATAGACTTGAAATTTTTTTCTTTTATGTTAAGTTTATAATTTTCTATTTCAGACATATGAATATAATGTTGATATGACTTGTGAAGGTTGTTCAAATGCAGTGAATAGAGTACTAGGAAAAATCCCAGGTTAATAATACTTAATTAAAAAATATTTATTTTTGTTAACATAATATTAATTGGCTATAAATTTTTTCACAATTTTTTTTACAGCTATCACTAATATTAGAATTGACCTTCCATCTAAAAAGGTATTCGTAACAACAACCCTTGATCATGATGAAGTATTGGAGTCTCTTAAGAAAACTGGAAAAGCATGCTCATTTGTTGGTGTGAACAAGTTATAATAATTAAAAGAATGTCGTTTTGCTATAATTTGTAGAATTTATGGTAATATACTAATTTTTATATAAATGTTCCCCATAAAAACAAAATTTTAAATACATATACATATCTACATAAAGCTTAAAAGATATTTTTATATAAAAGTTAAAAAAGTATGACAAATATAACTTATTGATACATTTACTTTGTATAACTAACATTATGTGAAATTTTATAAATAATAATATATAAAAAACTTAATTTTTGTATTTTTCTTCCACTACTGTTAATCTTTTTCCTAAATGTGTTACCGTTTTATGCAACAATTCTATCTCTCCTTTAATTTCTTTAAGGCCATTAAATTTAACTAATTTGCTTGACTTTGATGGACAATCACTATTATAGGATGTTTGTGTTGGTTCTCCTGACTTTTCATTATTTTTTTTATTACACATTGCAATCTTATTACTTATTCTATCTACTTGGCATTTTACTATCTAAAAAAAGAGTTATCATTCAAACAGTATTAGTTTTTTATTTAATAAAAATTTGATTTAATAGTTCACCATTTTATTGGATTCAATATCATCCATAGTCTCATATGGTTTAAATGTTGTATCCTGTAACTTTAATGTAGTGTCACCTGGTATTACTTTTTCATAATTTATTATATGTCTTTCACCTTTATTAAAATTGCATTTCCACACAAAAAGCTGACAATCAGAACTACCCGAAGCAAAGTAATCACCATCTTTTGAAAATGTTATTGAAGTGACACCATTTGTATGGCCTTTTAATGTATATATTGGTCTACCTTCTAATAAATCTAAAATCTGTAAAACAAAATACTTTGCTAAATCATATATTTTATTATTATGATTTATTTTTAGGTAGTTACTTTACCTTCATAGTAGAGTCTTGTGAAGCTGTTAATATAAATTTTCCATTTGGATGAAATCTTAGTTTGTGAACTGAGCCTTGATGAGCATCATAGCATTGTTGTAAAAAACCTGATTTTAGGTCAAAAATTTTTATGCAACCTTCTGTGTTGGATGCACCAATTGACATCCCATTAGGGTGAAATTCAACATCAAGAAATGATGCTATTAAGAAAAATTATTATATTAATTTAATTTGACTAACAATATAATATAAGAAATATGAGCTTACATACCATTTAATTCATTAAATGTTTTTATGCATTGGTTACTTGTAGTGTCCCATATTTTTAAAGTTTTGTCATCACTACATGACACAATAAGTTTTCCATCAGGAGAAAATCTAGCACATCTAACCCAATTTGTATGACCAGTAAATGACATCAAAAATCTTCTTTGACAGACCATCCATAATTTAATATTTTTATCGTCAGAAGAAGTCAACAGCTAAATAGTTTATTATTTTAACACTATTCAATCTATTTTTATAAAACAATTATTCACATTGGATATATGTACATACCTTGTTACCATCAGGATCAAACTGTACAGATCTAACAGCACCTTGATGTGCTGTGAAATCTAAAGATTCTCCCCTAACTTTTGGTACCCATATTCTAACCGTTCTGTCTTTAGAAGAACTTGCAAAAACTTCCCCAGAAGGTGCATAATTAACATCTAAAATTTCATCTTTATGACCATAAAATCGATATGCTCTTGTTGCATTAGCAATTTGCCACACGATCAAAGCTTTGTCAACACTACTGGAGACAATTTTATTTGTTTCAGGATGAAATGATAGTCCTGATATTGAACCATTGTGTCCTTTATAATGTTTCTCAACGACAGGATCACACTCCATATTGAATATATGTTTCTAAAATATTTACTTATTTTTTATACAAAACATAAATTTTATTCAAATTTACTCTAAAATAAAAAATAGTTTTGAAAATGGTAAACAAATAATATTTAAAAATTTTAATATAAATATTTAGAATAATTTTTTGATTTAAAAATAGCTAAATTAAAAAAAGGCTCTTGCTAAACATCCATTAGATTAGACTGTACATTGTTTCAGAGTAGAAATATTTTAATATTTATTTTGTCTTGATCTTTGACTAAAGAAACTATATCTTCTAATATGTAGATATACTTTAAGCACAGAAATCTGACATAGAGGAACAACAGAGTATATACTTTTGCTGAATTATAAGCAAATTTAACTTAATAGTTATAGTTATTACTAAAAATATGCTGCCACAATACATATACGATCATAACCATTATAACTTGAATTTAAATTAAATATTTAAAAAACTTATATTATTTATAAAAGTAGACATTTTCATTTTAATTGTAATTGTTATTTATAACCTCAAAATTTGAACAAAGAAAGGTGTGAGAATCATACCTTCTTACAATTAAAAAAGTTCTTTAATTATTAATAAAGTTATAAAATATTGGTTAGCTAATTTTTAACATATTTTAATATTTTAACCAGCAAAATATTTTGAATGTACAATTTTGAATATACAAACAACTTTACTAATATAACCAATGAACTGTCAAGAACTGCGTTTGCGCGGACGAGTCACATAACCTTTAAGGCACTTCTACAATGAAGCCTAATTTTTATTTATTTATTTAATTTTAATTATATATATTGTTAAATAAATACATGTTTTATAATAAAAAAGGTATTAACTAGTCAAATTTTGGCGTCAACGTCAGAATGCATCTATAGTAAACAAAAAATTGAATATTTCAAATTTAATTTTTTTATTAAATATTTCTTTAATAATAAAAAAAGTTTATTCATATTTGCCTTTGTTCCATCAATATCTATAATAATATTAACTTTTCAAAATATAATGATTAAGTTGATTTATAACTCTTGACGCTAAAAAGTTCGTTGTGACTTCTGAGCATTGACGACGTTGACGCTCTACTCGAACATTATTAGAAGTCATAGATCATAGATTAAAAACTTACATAATCGTTTTTAATTTTGATCCAATTCAAAATTGGAATGGCTCATTTTGTTCCTTGTGCAATTTCATAGGGAGTCAACGATATCAAAACTGAAAAATTTAGCGTCCATTTTGCCATTTAGCGTCCCCCGGTCTTACCTGCTAGCGTCCCCGTCTCACTCAATTCAACCGCTTCCCAATCCCAACTTCTCTACTTCTCTAATCGAGCGCGCGATTCAAAATAGATAACCTTACTCCGCTCAGTCATAGATTTAGTTTGTAAGGTCTTATTTTTTTTCTTCCTATGTACCAGATCTACACACAATACTATTTACCTCGGTAGAATTTACTTATGTAAATTTACTCAATGTAAATATATAATAATGTAAATGTAAATATTTTCTGGAGAATAAATAAATAAATTATATGCTTTAAACAAGTGGATGTGAAATAAAAATTCGTAACTAACCTAGACTCCTTTATTTTTTAATTTCTTACAGCGGTTCTCAACTAAAAAGCGAATGAAAAAAAGAGTCCATTAATTGTGAATTGTTCCTTTTTATTTCTAACCCTGGTAAAACTAATCAGTTGCGAACTCAGCTGCGAACTCAGCTGCGAAAACAGTTGCGAAATCAGCTGCGATTTTTGCCGCATTTAGCAGCTGATTTCTCGATTCTAATTTTTTAAATATATTGGTGAAAATATTAACTAGATAAAGAAATGCTTTTATTGGTATTAATGCCTTCTTTAAAAATGGCATTTTAATATATAATTGTAATAATACAATTTTAATTATAACAGGTTTCAAAAATTAAGACAATGTTAATTTTATTAAAAAAATCTTTATTAACGACGCCTTCCAAGGTGGTTACCATTGAGTACTCGACGGCGCGCTCGACACCGGCCTCGCGTGATTTTGATATCGCGGGTCGGTGTCGAGTAGTGCGAGCCCGAGACTCGTTAAACATCATCTCGTCTTCCTCTTTTCTACCGTTTATTGTCGTCAAGAAAAGTGTAACTACCGTACCTGATAAATATGGTTGCAGTGTATAAATATAGTACACTGTTATAATACGTACATTAATGATAAAATGTCTGATTATTTTTATAAGTATTAATTTTTATAAATACTTTCTGTTAATAAAGATTTTTTTAATAAAATTAACATTGTCTTAATTTTTGAAACCTGTTATAATTATATATTAAAATGCCATTGTTAAAGAAGGCATTATCAATAAAAGCATTTCTTTATCTAGTTAATATTTTCACCAATATATTTAAACAATTAGAATCGAGAAATCAGCTGCGAAAACAGCTGCGGAATGCGGCAAAAATCGCAGCTGATTTCGCAACTGTTTTCGCAGCTGAGTTCGCAACTGCTTTCGCAACTGATTAGTTTTACCAAGGAAGCTCTCAACCAAGTGATTTGGTTTCTTAGAGTTTGGCAGAAATATTTTCATAGCTCTCGAAAGAGTGGTCTGGTTTCTTAGTGCTTAACCGAATAATCTCCTTTCACCTTTAGAACTCTCATGGTGCAGAACTCTCATAGCCTTCTAGTCTTTTTGTTTCATTACATTTTCAAACCGTATAAATGGTGTTTGTATGTTTTCAAAGATAAAAGTATTTTAAAGAGATGTTTAAACTTTATAAAATTTATACAAAATTTAATACAACAATTTGAATGTAAAATAAACCTCAAGTAAAAATACAGTACACGCGCTTCGTGCTTCGAAGGGAAGTACGAGTTACTATGTATTTAACAGATACTTCGCATTCCTGTATATATATACCGTATTATTTCAAATTATATTTCATTATATTTTGTCAAGGTATAACAAGGAGAGTGTACACCTTCTGAGAAACGAATTTTAATGAGGTTCATAGAGTCGCTTTCCAGTATCTAAAAATGAAGTCCAGCATTCCGAATTTCATCTCAAGCCTACTTTTTTTAGATTTGGGCTATATAATACATTGATATAATAAGGTAAGTCGGGGTAATTCGGCCATTTTTCTTGGATTTTTTTTTTTTTTGATTTTGTGTAAGCAAATACTTTTCCGTCTATAATTCAGCTAATTCGGTCAATCTGTAAAGAAAATGTGGTCTAATAAATATGAGAAGGTGTGAAATTCGTATTACTTTCACAAAGTCATTTATGTATCTTTTTTCTGAGAAAATACTTCTCAGAAACTTTAAAAATATGATTAGCAATAATCGATTTCATTGATCAAAATGAATTTTTCGTTTATCTTACGGAGACTCCCATATAGAATTCCAAAATCATTTATAGAAATACATTTGATAATGACGAATTTCTTTATTTCCTTTATACTAAGAATTATTCATAGGAGTTGACTCCTATTAATAATTAAATACAGGTTTTACATAGTTTTTAATTAATTTTTATTGTTTATGACTTAATTTATTCTATTTTTGTCAATATTTCACATTTGGGGCGTTCTCAATTTGTTTTCTGGGTAGTGTATTTAGTATACTATAAAGTTTTTTTTACTATTTTGTCTCAACGTATTGATAGAAAATATTCCACTTAAGGTGACCGAATTACCCAAAGTTACCGTACATTCAAAAATAATGACTATTCTATTGAATGCCATTTTCCAAGTATTTATGATACGAAAACAAACAAAAAAGATTATAAAACTGAGCAAGAAAAACTAAAATTTCAGCTTGGTGACTAAAACAAAGCTTCAATTTTAGCTTCTCTTGTCTGGTTTTTGTGCTCGGTTTCGGAGGCATCATTTTTTAATATAATAGTGAATTTCGGAGATTAGATTGCTCATATCTCAAGAAAAAAGGCATGATTTACATAATAATCAAATATATTTTTAAATCTGCTTTAAAAAAAATAAATGCATTGACATGCGAAACATATTTTATTACAAAATATTTTGCTTTAAGACGGCTTTTTCATTTGATAATTTTCTACGTAACGCGACGTGTACATATAACAGGCATACAAATAACATATAAGAAAAATACATAGTTGTCTGTCTTATCATATGACACACTGTTAATTCTTAGCATAAAAAAATTAGTATAAAATATGCCGTATGAAAGAGCACGATTATATATTTAAAGAAACTTCGTAATTTAATGCTTATATCGTAAATATTTTATGGCTTGTTTTGCAGCTGCACATTTAGCTAATTTTTTGGTTGAGCCAAATCCATGAAAACATTTTCTTTTCCCATTCACATTTATTGATAACGTTATCATTATTGTTGACGATCCTGGCACGACTGTAGATTTCCTATAATTTATACCATTATATAAATAAATATTTAGTGAATGAACGTACATCTTGATTAGTTAGGTGCGATTTCTGATCATGCATTTAAACTTTAAAATAGGAAAGTTAATGTAAAATAATCTATACATCGATTCAGATTCTAAATATATATTATTTAGTAATTTTAGGAACAATTTTTCTATTAACAATCTACAGATTACGATTTATATTAGAAAATAATCAACAACTGATTCCTGATTAGAATCTATACGTCCTTCAGAACTTAAAAAAAAAAAGATAGAAAATGTGTTATTTTAACAATACTGGACAATGAACAGGTGTCATTCTGAAAAATCGCTTAAGAAGTATCTAAGACACCTGTTCCCGTGTTTTTTTTTCGTTCAAAATGACACTTTTTTCAGTACTTTTTTTTAAAACCACGATATTAACGGTCTGAATTAGAATGTCATCCAAAACAATCGTCGGCGAGGTCTAGTTAAAAATTTATATAATAAACAATAATAGAAAAATAGTTTAACTTACGAAAATTTTGGATCGGCTCCCTGACTTTCATAAATAACACGAACTGGTTGTTTAGGAACATTTTTACTGAATAAATCTAAAATATAATATGTTTTATTTTCTGTAGGATAATGGTTACATATTTCTTTTATTTTAATATGAAACAAACAATGTATGTTATCTTACCAATCTCCTTTTTCATTAATGAATATATAACATTCCATACGGTTTTTAAATTTTTTCCAGAGTCCAAATAAATGGCTCCTATCACAGATTCATATAAATCACCCAGGACTTTTGGAACATCAACATGTTCTGCCATGTTACATTCTTCTTCTTCTAGTAATATCCACAACAACTGTAAAATTTTAAGATTGTCGTAAATGATAGATAGAGATAAAGTAAAAAATTTTCCTTTTAATTAAAACTCACCTCATCGTTAACTTCATAATTTCTATCTTCTTGGAATTTTACAAATTTATCAACCATATCAAATATTTTTGGAGCATAGGCTAAGAGAGCAGTATGTAAACCATAGCGTGTTGCTAGGCAAGCAAATGTTATATTATTCACTAATGCTGATCGTAAATCTGTAAGTTCTCCAGGACTTAAATCTCCACATGCTTCATAGATGTAAACAGTTAGAAGAAAATCTGTAAATAATGTAATTAGTCATTCTTTATCGATATTAATATGGTTCTGTAGTTATTCAAGAAAAGTAAATTTATAGCACGGTGTGACCTAAGTCCGCACTTAGGTCACGCCTATCTGTGACTTAAGTAGCCATTATTCCACGGCGTTTATCTTGTTCTTGTTCTTTTATTGGCCTTGGGTACAATGACACCGTTATGCCACCATTCATGTTTATAGATAGTTGGAGGACGCTATCTCCCCAACTACTGGACCTACAGTTTCAAGTGGGTTCCGAACCACCGAGACCACGGTGAAAGTAAGCACATGAAAAATTCGAGTTTCAGTGGTGCCGGC
>JAPYZO010011307.1:0-10299 GCA_030522905.1 Torymus flavipes
GACATTTGATTTCAAGCGAACAGAAAATAGCACTTAATTTTGCACAGAATTGTTTTATTTAATCACGTCTGATGAAACTACGCTCTTTTCCACTTGTTTCTAATTCATTTAATTGTTCTCAATACTTTTCTTTCTCTCTCCTCTCTCTCCAATCATGTGTTCAAAATGCATCAAGCTAACTGCTAAATTAGAGCGAACAAATTAACAGCTGACTAAATTCTTTTTCTAAATTGTTATTTAAATTTATACGAAATGTTAGCTCGTTCGTTTCTTTCAAGCACCACCAGCACGAAAACATCGGACTCTTTCTCGTCATCTATATATATACACTTCTAACAAAACAAAGCCGACAGCCATTCTAACAACCCTCTAAAATCGAAAAAGCTCTGCCTTCTGAAGACGGCACTGCATTCAAAAACAATCCACCGCTCGAAAATCATCTCTCGTCGACTTTCCGCCACTTCATCCTCGAAACCAGACCTTCTACAGACACACTCACCCACACGCACGTGTACCTGTATATACATAAGCAGCGCAGCAGATGCTCGTTAGAAACCAGGCCAGCGGCCCCGGTGTCGATTCCTCATCCGCGTGCAACGAACGACGTATCGCGTGTATATACAGCGTGCGCGCGCCAGCTAATAGTGCCTATAATTAAAACGCGGCTCCGGCAGCAGCCAATAAACCGTCAATCAGTTGCGATCGCTTTTCCCGGAAGCAGCGGCGTACAAGCAAAGGCAGCGCGGAGCCCTGCTATATATATATATATATATATATATATATATATATATATAGGTACCGCGCACGGTCGTCTAATCCGCTCGCCGATCAACAAGAAGGAGGAAGCGCGCACACACGCGCGAGCGGGAGGGATATAGACAAGAAAGGAGAGAAAGAAGAATGGGATTGCGGCTGAGCGGTTTTCAATGATTGCGAGAGACGGGGTTGTCGGTGTCTCCGTTTTATATTAAAGGTTCGACGCTATCTTTTGACGGCTGCTGCTTTTTGTGACAACGGAAAAGGGGATTAGAGGGAATTGTTAGAGAGAAGGGGCTAACTGATGCGTCTCTGCTGATTGGGTATTATTGTTTTAAAAGATTATAATGGTATTTTTCGACGTCTTCTCAAATGGATCAAGAAAACTTTCAACTGGCTCTGTTACTCAAATTTTAACACCTCTAAGCGTTCTCAATAAAATTTAAAAATAACTTTTTTTAACAAGTACATGAAATAGTATATTGCGAATATAAGGAGGCCTCGCCTTCAGCTCGGGTTCCAATTTACACGAACTGTGGACTGTTTAGGTTTTCCTCATTAGGTGGACTTTTCTGGATGAATTTTTCCTCCCTGGGCTGGCTAATTTCTCTCCCTAATATACTATATTTCAGAGTCGGATGATCATTTGAGCATTTGAGCAGAAAAAGTCCATTTTAGTCCCTTGTTGCATAATGTCCTATTAATGTTTATAGATAGGTATTATAATTCAAGTTATGAAATTCACTAAATTATGTCGAGATACTTGATATTTAATATCCTTACCTGTGCACATAAAGAATAGGTTATTTCTAAGTTTGTCAGTAAAACTCGATACGGCCGACATAAATATTCTCACGTAAACTCCCAAGCTCTAAATACAGCAATCCGAAAAGAGATACATTTTACTAAAAGTAATTAGATAACGAGTAAATTAACTAATTTGAAAGGGAACGAATGTGAAAGGCGAAGAAGCAGGATGCAAACCTTAGTTTTGATCTCTCGCGTAGCTTAAAGTATTAAACTTGACTCGGCCAAAGTGACTCGAGCTTAACGAAGTAAAGAAGTTGATGCCACGCGAGTTGGGGAGACGCAGCGGTAGAACTTTTCTCCCAGGAAAGAGAGACATTAAGAATATAAGAGATTCCAGCAAGGAAAGGCACTGCTGATTAAGTTTTTTTTCTTACCTTCGGTAAACTCACCGGAGCGTTTCAAAACGCGGGGCGAAAAAGCCCGCGGCCACCGTCTACCTGCGACGAAGTCTTTTAAATTTTTCAAACAGTCAAATAGTACAAGTTGCTGGGTAATAATTCAGTGCAGTTGGCAACTTTAATGGGTTTGAAAATATAAAATGTACCTACTTAATAAACACTCATGATGAAGAGTTAATTTAAGAAATGAGAAACTCCATAGCTTGACATTTTATAAATGTATAATATAACCTTTGTAAAATAAATCGTATGTTTTAAATTTGAATTATGTCGAAAGAAAGTATTTCTAATAATACTGTAAAAATGCTTTTAGCAAAAAGTCTCTTTTTATAAATTTAATTGCTTTTATAAATTAAGTATATTCCCAATAAACTTGCTCAATTTATCAACGAGAACCTTTTAAAGCGAAATAATTAACATAAATGTTTGAATTCATAATATATAATATAGCTCTTTTTGATTGAATTAACAAAAATTAATCATATTCCTTCATTCAAATGGTATTTAAATTATGTAATCCATATTTTATTTTAAAAGTGATTTTAACGAACCCTGCATGTGCATATTTAATCGACTAATAGGAGCAAAAAAGATAATCGTTTAATCAACGTTTTGATGATGAAGCCAAACCACTAGCCAAACCAGTTTAAAAAGTGATCACGACAATTATTTCAAAGATTGAAAAGACCCCAAATGACTTATAAATCCGCAAAAGACCTCTCGACTTCGTTTATTAGTTCTGCCCGTGGAGGGCGGGCAGGGGCGCGGCGAAATCTCGAAAATCACTTCGGCCCGCCGCTCGTTTTTCTCCACCGTCCCTCGAATATAATTAGATGATATCTCTCCCTCTCGGCACGCTGTCAATTTTGCAGTCGCGGAAGGTCGAGCAATTCCCGGCAATTTCGCGTCCAAGGCCACGTGCGCGCTCATTTTTAATTTCCCCTCGGCCGGAGCCCAAGTGCGCGAGTGGAGAGAGCGTCAAACTCAGGGCAAGTGCGAAATTCCACCCCTCGGGGGTATTTTTACCCGCTCGCTGCGTATATATAGCCGGAGAGTATATTATATGCACCGTAATCGTGATTCTCCTGTTTTACCTTGTTTATCAAATTTTTCGCTCTATCGGGGGAGAAAGGTGTTCGAACAATTTAGTTATAATCAATTGAAGATTGAAGAATTTGCAGGGGATTTTATTTTTGTAATTTGGTCAGCTTTTACGCAGAGTTTCGAGAGAAAAGATTGAAATATTTATATTTTTGACACTTTTTCTCCTCGTGTGACCTTTTCACCCTCGCTTCGCTCGGACGCTAACCGTCACACGAGAAGAAAATCACATCGTCGCACTAGTATCGAAATGTACTATTTCAAAACTTTTATCAACATTTTATTGTGCACTAACTTATGTACTTCTTCAAAGTCAATTATATAATAAACATCTAGCTCGAAATACGTACAATACTTGCGTAACCAAAAGATAATATTTTGAATGTGGAAATAAAACGCGGCATAATATAATCAACGTTTTATTTAAAGATTGTATCATCTCAAAATATTACCATAGGGTATATATATATATATTAGTTTGGAAGGAAAAAAAGGTTGAAAATTAAAAATAGCAAGGGACTTGGGACAGAGCTCAGACAAACTTTCTCGATCGCGCGAGCGCTGTGTACACGAGGCGAGGATGATTAGCCGGTGGCGAAGCGTAAATAGCTGGCAATAACGCGATCATCCGAGAGAACTACTCCGTGCTTTGTTCCTCGCGCACCTCCGTATTTCTTGGCCACGCGCTTGCCGCGGATTATTTTATTAATAGTGCCTCCAAGCGGTCCTTGAATTTTTTAAATCAAATAATCGATGACGGTGCATAACTAAACACGCACAAGCAACCTTTTTCACGCAGTCTTGTCATAGCCGTTTTCGCTATAAACTATTGTAAAATAGCGAGTCTTATTTCAAGAACTTTATTTGCGCGACAACAAGGTTCTATTTCGTGAAATGTAAAATCTTGAAGAAAAAAAATTATTTGTATTCATGTCAGTGATTGACCAATAACTTCTACCCGCACGTTTTGCTGAAGCAGCAAGTGTGACACTCTGTTCCTCCTATACCCTGCGCGATATAGCTAATTTTCAAGCTCTATACACCCTATAGCAGCGATACATGCTGATGCTGACGCCGGGAAATTTCCCTCTTTTTGTGTTACAGACAGCAACTTTGTGCTGGGAAATGCGCAGGTGCCGACGCTCTACCCGATCGTCTACTGCTCCGATGGATTCTGCGAGCTGACAGGGTTCGCGCGGGCGCAAATCATGCAAAAAGGTTGCGCCTGCAAGTTTCTCTGGGGCCCGGAGACGAAGGAGGAGGAGAAGGCCATGATCGACAAGAGCCTCGAGAGCAAGACCGAACTGAAGCTCGAGGTCGCATTCTACAAGAAGAACGGTGAGTGATCCTACATATGTAACTAGCTCTTTTTTTATTCCTTACCTTGTTTACTCCTAGAGGAATCTTGGACGTGTATGCGTGGGAAGAATATCTTCTTTTGTTCGATTCTCGTGGTTACTTATTATAAACTATTTCGTCAGGAAATTATACGAAGCCACGAAAATGAAATAAGATAATTCTCAAATCAATGATAAGTCGATTTCACTATGATGAGGTAATAAAACAAAAGTGTTAATGAGATTTCAGCAGTTTTTTTACTTTGTAACAGGAAACTTGAATTCATTAAGCGGGAAAGTCTTGGTTAAGTGGTGAAAAAATAAATTAATTTACCTAATTATAATATCAGTCGAATATATATTTTTATATGTATTTGCATTAAAAACAACCTTATAGGTACACTGTCAGAAAACTTTCATACATATAGATACATTGTGTTGACATTTCGCGTTTCCAAATGTACATATTGTACAAATGTACACTGTAGTAAAAAACACACAAACCAATATTTGAAACCATTCCACTCTTCTTTTTTCGAAAATTTTTCGATCCGTTCTTCCTATAGATACAAGACGTTTCTAGTAAAAATGAAACATTTTACTTTTTAGATTTTTGTTTTTAACTAACAATCAAAATTTCTTTTCGAAAAATAGGCTACGGAGTCATTTTAAAAAAAAAATTCATTACCATAATGTAAAATAGAAAAAATCACTTTTTTCGAAATTTTAACCACACTGGCTCCATTAATTCTCTTGTTCTGCCGTCAGCAAAAAAATGTGGGGGAAAAGAAATTAAAGCGTATTTCGCAGAATCTCTGGCGTTAGAGCTAATGAAGGGAATCGATAAATCAAAGTTCGTGAGTTTTGCGTTTTAAACCTACAAAAATGAAAATGTATTTTGCACATATTAGCGTAGCCCATTTCTTAATACAAGCTGATTAAATCGTCTATTTTATTAATTTACATTTTCTCTAAATGTATTAGGTTGGCGTGTATTGTACTTTCTACTAAGACATTTTAACTTTATGGATGTTTATTAACAAATAATGATTTATAAATGATTTAAATTATTTGATTAGACTTAAATATTAAAAAACTTTATCTAAAATAAAAATGTAAATGATTATTGAAAACGATTACGTACTTTAAAACAAAATTTATTCAATTCATCGATATATTGGGATTGCATGATATAATAGAACTTTAGATATAGATGAAACCAATCATTAAATTTACATTTTCTAATGGAGTTTCTGCTAATAGGAAACATTTACATTAATTATAATTAGAGTAGTTCTTGTTTAAACAATTTAATGTGCAGTGCTAATAACTAAATACTTATGCAATTTATACATTCTTCAAAAGATTGCAATGATAACATTTATTATTGAAGCAATGATTGTACAGACATAGACCAGTTTAATGCAGAAAATTTCAAGTACTTAGGCAAATTTTACCTTTTTTACAATAAAAATATATTTATATAGTTTACTTTAATTTCGTTATGTAATAACTAACGAAATAATTATTAAAAATATTTCATAATTTTTTGCAATATTATTGCTTGATATTTTTAAATTTGTCGTTTCCAAAATACATTTTGTAGGGGCTTCCCCAATATTACGATAATGAGTTATCTAATTTTATCGAAAAATCTGTAGCTTGTAATGCAAAAGCCGATGAAATAGATAATATTCGATTATCAATAATCAGTTTAATTAAAAATGCTACACTTATATTATTGTGTAGTTTTATTATCTACATTATAAAAGGTTTGCATGAGAGGAAAATTTAAGAGAAAATATCATTTGATAAGAATTAACTTATACATCACAAAACTGAATAAAATTGGTTCATACTTCTTTATTTTTTTATAAAACATTTTTTAATTATACAAAAGAAAATTTCAAATTGTATTTAACCTCAGATTAAAAAACTCACTGCTTCCACAGTGATTATACAGCGAAACCGACGAATCCAAATACTACCGAAAGAGTTGGTAAAGAAAGTATTGCTGCCACAAGCTTCCTAAAGTAGCCAAAAGAAATTGACTGGCACTGTCAGAGAAGGGATGGAGGAAGGAGAAATCTCCCTTTCATCCGAATGTTGCTAGCGCTCAAGTATCGCGCAAGAAATGTGCTTTAATCCAACCGCTGAGCGAGCTTTCGTATAACAAATTGGCCGCAGCTTCGAGACTCCTTTTTTTCTACCATTCGCTTTCATTCCTTTCCGGCGCGTGGTCGCGGCAATTAATAAGGCGGAATTTCTCGACAGCAGGGAGGGCCGGAGGATGTCTTCCTCCCCTTGAGCTGTAACTGGATGTTGGCAGGGCTAATAGAGCGCCGATTTTTCCGAGCGGAAACGCGGGAGGGAGTGGGCGAGGAGTTCGTAACAAATGCCACGTGATAGAGGGCGGCACGATAATTGAACAGCGGGAGATTAGCCACGGTTCGATCCGGGCTGAAAAATAATGTGCACTATTTTAAAAGCTCACCTCAAGCAGCGAGGATATACTGAAAATATCGATTTTCGATAAAATTGGGTATTGAGATAATATTGATATTTTTGAGCCGCGCTTTTATTAGAAAATAAATTATAACTTAACTTACATTTTGAAATGAATCAATTTTTGTCCTCAATTATCTTGAAGTTTATGAATAAAAATACAATATTCCAAAAAATTTATCTTGTAATTTTGTAAAAATTATTATTTTATTTCTATATAAAATTAAAAACTAATTCATTAAAGTACAATAGAATGGAGACTTTTTATAATTATACATTATGTAATAGAATGTATAAATATAAATTTCGTAGATTTACAGAGAATATTCATTGTGTTATTTATTATGTTTTCTAATTTTTTCTTTCTTTTTTTTTTAATGTTCTTTGCTCCATTCTTGGAATATACATAAAAGTATCGTATATATTGTCAGTTCTTCGTGGTAATAATTTTAGCGAACGTGTTTAATGATTCACAGGAAAAAAAAATTCAAATGCGTTACCGGTATAAAAACTGATTATAATGACACTATCCAACCTCAATGCATGAGCACTGATTGTGTGCTATATAATTTTATTGGTATTATGGAAAAAAATTAAAATAAATGTAAGTAATTGGAAAACTAAATAAAAACTTAATTTCAATTATCGATTTATATTTTGAATTAGTCTGCTTTAATTGCATATTCAATAACAATTTATTATTTTAAAATGTATTTACAATCGTCGCAAAGTATGTGTATATTTATCAACAAAACGTAAACTCGGAAAATATACTCTAAACATCTTATGAAATATATACAATACGTAGTTGAAATCCACCACAAAAACATCCGAGATTTACGTTACGAAACCATCCGAAATCCCCACGGCAAAACTCAAGAAATCCACAATCCGTCTCCATAATACCGCCAAAACCTCTTTTCTTCTGAGGTGCGAGAAATGGCGCTTTTTATCGGGAGTCCCGCTCGTGCGCCGCGCGTACGTGCGATTTTGTCTGAGTTTTTTCATTCCTTGCTTCATCGTCCCGACTCGAAAATAACCCCGACGACGAGCCGGGCTTTTATCCCCACGTGACGCGAATCACACCAGCGGTGAATGCATTTCTTACTCAGAGTAATGATGAGTGGCGCGCACGCTCGACGTATTTTTTAGAATTAAAACTCCGCGCGACATGAGATGGAAACCGCGTTTTATTCGTTTATTTTTTTTATGTATGATAGCGCGGCTGGATTTCAGCTCTTTCAGAGCGCAGATAGAGATTTTTCTTGATAGGACAGTAATTACTATGTAAAAGATACGGTATACATATGTTCATTTTTATAAGATTACTAATGTAATCGTGGTTTTGTTATACTTAGGATATGACTGAAATGTTTGAAAGTATAAATGATTCTAAAAATATTATCAAGTAGTTAGCAAAATTATTGAATTTTATTTTATTTTCATCATACTTACGAATTTTTTTCATAACAACTTTTCTGGATACAAACTTTTTAGATGAGAAACTTGGTCATAAAAATGCTGGCAACTTCTGAAATATCGAACTTTCTTATCATGCCTCTTACATTTATATGATTTCAAACCTTTTTGATGTTATCGAATATTTAAATTCGAAAAATTGAACGATAATTTACATATCTAAGCTGAATATTTCGTATTCCTCTGAGTATGAAATTTCAATTTGAAATGAAAGTATTTTTAAATATTTTCCTACGATAACCTATTTCTTCAATATTATATTGATTCCATATAAGTTATATAAAACGTTATCTCACAAAGAAGATCAAGATCATGTTCAACAAGGTCGACTATCAGATGATTAGCCATACAATGACCACTCTCATTGACAATTATAGACTTGGTTCTTTTTGATAGGATCACACCTGATTAAAGTTCGGCACTAATTTGGTCTGTAGCCTCAAAAGAAGCCACAGATCAAATAAATTAATAAGCTTTTTAAAAAAACTCTTTTCTTTTGCTCACAGGAGTTCCATTCGACTGCCTACTCGACATCGTGCCGATCAAGAATGAGAAGGGCGACGTCGTTCTCTTCCTCGCCTCGCACAAGGACATCACGCACACGAAAAATCTCCAGCTCTGTGAGTTGTACGATAGTGGTGAGTGCACAGTGCTTATCGCTAGGGCCACGATGTGTAACCGTGTCGACACTGTCCTATTTCTGCAAGCGAGAGCGCTGCGCCCGACGCGCGTGGCCAGCGAACGATTTGAACTCTTCATTTTCAATGTGTGCAGCGTTAAAAAAACATATAATTTTTCTGTTAAACCGCTTGAATAAAGTAAATTACACCGACGAGAAAGTTACGTTGACATTAAAAGATTTATTTTATGTAGAAGATAAAAGCGCGTGTAATAAAACCTTTAAATGTCGTTTTTATTAAAACATTTATGTTGACCTGTCACTTTAATAATAATTTTTATTTAAAACAATTTGGAATATCTTAATTAAAAAAACGCAAATTTATAAAAATGAATAAATTTTAATTTCGATACTAATTCTACTTTCACGTTTATTTGATTTACGGCGTAATTTAAAGTTTAGTATTTAGTTTACTATTTCATGGCTTCGGCAAAATATGCCATAATAAATTTAATGAAAAATACAAAACTTTCATTGTATTTTCACAAAAAATATAGAAATTGTTTTAAAACTCTGAAAATCGAACTTCCAATTAACAAAGAAAATCCGTGGGACGACGTAAAAGTTGTTGAAAGTAACTAAAATGTAATGAATCATTATTCTTTAATTAAATTTTGTTTGATATATAAAGTATAAATCAGTATCGTTTCAAATTTTCACGAATGCCCATTACTTAAAAACTTATTAACCTTTATAATTCTTTTAATAGGTATTAAAACTTTTCACCTGACAAATATAAATTCACGAAAACATATAAAAAAATTATGTCCCACTCACATGCACAAAAGCCCTTCAGCGGAAATTCTCATTACCATCCACGCATTATGCGTCAATTCCACTCTAAATCCCCTCTCCCTCGGAAAGGGAGAGCAAAAAAATCTCACAGTTAATGCTCACGCACGCGCACACACGCTCTTAATGACATTGAAGATGAATCTTTCAAAGTTGAATGCTGTACGCGGGCGTAAAGGACTAGCGACGCGATCCCTTGCAGAGGGAATGGTTGCGTCTCTCGCGCTCGCCGGTTACACAATCGCGGCTCCCACCGTCACACGCTTGCGCGTCAAAAGTTCGTACCTACATCTCTTCCTCTCTCTCTCTCTCTATCTCCCCGTTCCTCCCTCTCTCCTCCTCTCGCTTTTTCTCTCTGGCTCTACCACTACTGATTTTTCACGTATGTATATGAGTGACTACGTAGTTCTTATCTCTCGCTCTTTATGCCTTTGATCGTGCT
>JAPYZO010011312.1:0-16641 GCA_030522905.1 Torymus flavipes
GAGAGAGAGAGAGAGCTTTTTTCCCGCGCCGCTGGCCCGAAAAGAGACGCGGCAATTTTACCGCGCACGCCTAATCGTGTATATATAGCGCTTTTTCCCGTGCGGATAAATATTTCGCGGCCAGCGCGGCCTATACCCGCCGAATAAATAATTGAGCGGCTTTTTGCTATGACGTCCCGAGCGCGCGTATACACACGTCTGTCGTGCGCTTTTGTCTCCCGACTTGACAGAGAAGAAGAAGAAGGAGGAACGAGAGAGAGAGACAGCGGAGAAAGATGTGTGCGCGAGGGTAGCTGCTTTCATATTTAAAATAACTGAGCGCGGGGAAAAAAGTCGCGCGGCTAATTAGGAAGGTGACGCGCGCGATTGATCTTTTTTTCTCTTTATCTACCCTCTTTTATATATGAGAGAGCGAACGATGCGTGTGTGTGTATAAAGAGAAGCGCGAGAGATTGGACGCCGATTTCATTGTGCGGGGTTATGAGCGCCGCCACGTGAGAGGCGATAGATCCTATCATGTCTATGACAATGCCCGCCGCGACTTTCGCGAGATTCGAATCTTATATAGAGGTCCCAGAGATGTATCGGGGCGAAAATTGAAATTGAGGAGTCGAGTTCAGTGGGTCGGCTAATTAGGAGGTGGACTTTTCGGGATAAGCTGTGTGTGTGTGTGCGCGCGCCCGCGGTTAGAGGAAAGTAAGGATGAGATTTATGTGATTACGGTAATTAGGTGCATATGTGCATCGATTAGATGTTTTTCTGGGCTATGTATGTGCAGTGCATGTTTTTCTATAGGTGATCGGAGAGATTGGGAAATAACTGGGAAATTTTTTAGGAACTATATTTTTGGGAAATATGTCAGAATTGCCGTACGTGCGTGTAACCGTTTTTACGTACATAAGTTTTAATTAAGTTTTGAATATACGGTAGGCTAATGCGGTATTTAAATACCACATTATTTCGAATAAAAGCCTATACTTAATAGTTTCGCTAAATGCAGCATTGAATTAAAGAAAATTTACTATGAATATACGCACTTTCAAAAAGCATTAATATAGTCGACCGACGCGGCCTCTGCGATTCATTAAATTTCTCATATATATATAATCACGCGCACGCATATCGCATTCTTTCTCTCTCGCGTCCGTAGCGGGCATTTATTAACACAATATTGTTACACACACGCGCACACGCACATTTGTCACCCCACTCGTTATATGCCCCCGCATCTTTATCGCCCTCTACACCATAAATCCTCTCGCTCGCAATTTTTCTCTCTTACCTTACCTACCTGCCTGGCCTGCCTGCGCACCTATACACACCGTGTGTACCCCCGAAAATCCATCATTGCCCCGACAATACAATCCCCCCCTTCCTTTTACATTCTCCTTCTTCGTTCTACCTCCTGCACCTCCGTTATCGGCGTCTCCCCCTTCTCAACCCAAAAACGCGCGCGCACGCTGCGCTCTCTCCCGCTGCTCTTTTTCCGCAAGCGCGTCTCCCGCCGCGACGTGGGCCGGGAATTCGGAAAGCCCGCCGCCGCCGTCGAAGATTATCGGCAAAAATTTCCGTCGTACGTGTATACACTCGCTCGCGTGCTGTGTAGGTATATGTACAGCCGACTTCTTTTGAACACGAACGCGAAAGGGGAATGAGAGAGAGAGAGAGAGAGAGAGATGCGGGATGCGCGAGTAGCGGTTTTTCGGTTTTTTGGGTGGGAGGAAGAGAGGAGAAAGAGAGTGGATGATTTAAGGGGTATCGGTTTGCGGCCGTCGTAGCCGCCGTGCGGATGAGAGATGGCCTGCGTGCGTGCAGTGTCGCAGGCGGCGCGCATTAAGGTAAATATCGTCGCGATTATTGAATGATAATGCATGGCTGCGCTAAGGCCACCTCTTGCGCGCGATTAAAAGAGCGAGCGTCCTTTGTGAGGCTATTTCTGTTGTGAAAGATGGCTCTGCCGAGTTAAATTAATATGTTACCGATGATGGGATATACAAGCGAAATAAATTTCGGAGGTTATAATAACGTTTTAATTGTGGCTATGTTGTCTGACTCGGTCGGGATGTATCTACTTGAATTATGAAATTCATATTTCGGTTTATTTGAAGCGACTTATCCGATGTTATGATATAAAATCTATTATACAATGCAGTGCGGCCAGTTTTATATTTTGACTTTTTTATAACAAATAAATCAATTCCTTATAATATCCTTAATCTTTTAATTCCTAATTTTCTTTCTTTTTTCTAAATAAAATTTTTTCGACTCATGCGTATTGAATTTATTATTATAGATAGTATCAAAATGAGATATCCCGGCCATAAGAGGGATAAAGTGTGCCATCCGGTATAACAATTGGGCGAAAAGAAGTATAATGCAAAACTTACCTGTTCATAATCGAGATTAGCAGTCAACGTGAAAACTCCTGTACTTGGGTTCAACGAGAACACGTCGTTCGCCCAATCAGAAATAAGCGCGTAGTTGAGTTGACTATTAGGACCCAGTGCATCTGCATCGTTAGCCACAACCTGGCCAACGCGACTCCCTCGCGGCATGTTCTCCAGGACATCGAAGGAGTACGCTGTCTGCTGGAACGTCGGCGCATTGTCGTTTGTATCGGTGACCTGCAAGAACAACAAAAAAACAGCGCACGATTATTATCAGCCTATGATGAATCCATTTACGGTTCTATTCGAGTCTTAAATCATTTACAGGCCTCGTTTGGCATAATATTTATTGAATTATTTGACGTAGCGTGAGAACGTGGGAACCGTTCTTGGTGGTATATACGATTTAATGACGTAAATGGATACGGAATGGGAAGCCGCACGGGAGTGTCACTACAGCTAGAGCCTCCAAGACTCGTTTTACGGTGACAGTAATAGGTATTAAGTTGGCAGCAATGGGAATATCTAACGTATAAATCAAACCTCTCATTTGAATAATTTTCATAATGCTTATCATAAACTTTGACAAGTCATGAATGAGCGGGCAAGCTAGCAAGCGAGCGCCAAGTGTGTACACTTTCCTAGTCTTATACTGACTGACCGAGAGAGAGAGAGAGAGAGAGAAAAAACTCGTTATGGGGATAAACCCTATATATATTGCTTCATTACCCGCGACTGTATCTTTCAAAATATAAAATTAAGACACACACACACACACGTGTATTATGATATCGGTATAATGTATGTAATATCCATTGTTGCCTGCGCGTATGCTTATATAATAAAAATAAAGAAAACCAAACGAGAGGATTGAACAATCGTGCAGGTCAGCGACGTGTCGATTTGAAGATCCTCTCATTCTGCGGGGCCGAAAAACAGCAACCGGGCATCCCACACACATTGGTGTATATGTATACACGCAGCTGTCATTATCGTTAACATTCAATTCTCCGGATTCCGGAAAGCGATATCACGCGTCGATCACCATAAAGCCGTATCATTTCGGCGAAGCTCTCCCTCCCGCGCGCGTAAGAATCTCTTCAAATCCAGGCGAATTAAAAGGCCCCTCCGCGCGATATTCGTAAAAACTGGAACAGCCAGGTCGAAGAAGAAGGAGAAGGAGAGCCCAGAGGAAGGAGGAAATCGAAGTCGGCCCGCCGCCGAGTCGTATATCACGTTCATTTGGCTATCCGGCTAATGGCTCGTGAAGAGAGCAGCAGCGCTGCAGCTCGAGTCGTTAAAGTTTTGGGAAAATTGCCCGCGGGGCTGTGTAGCGGCGGTATTTCCTAATAGCTTCGACTGAAGTTATTAAAAGCCGGGAGAGAGACAGAGAGAGGAGTCCCGAGCAAAAAACGCGTTGTCAACGCTGCTCTGATGCTGCAGTGGCTCTCTTTTTTTGTCTCCTCTCGGGCTGTAGAAGGAGGGGGAGTTTTAGCGAGAAATTAACGGGGACCGTCTCGCGAGAAATTTGAAGAATCGCACGCTTTTAAGGCATATCGATGTATATATTCGTATATATATGTGGGTGTGTGCGTCTGTGTGTATACTCTGAAGTTATTACTGAAGAATGAAGTTCGAGCGTTTGGCTACAAAATGGCGCTTTTTATCGGGCTACTTCGAGAGTAGCTCGCTACGGCGAAGAGGCGCGTTATTAATGAAATCCATTAATGCAAATCGTCCGATAATGTTTTCTTTCCTAAATACTTTGCATATAATGTATATATACACTCACACGCGCACCGGCTATTAATTTCGGCGGGCTTATCAGTGGATTTGAATTATTTAACGGACGCGCGCGAAGTTTCACCTCGTAAATATCCCCGGCGGTGACAAATCTCCCAAAACTGTTATAATATGCGCGAGCGCAAATGTATATAATATACACGCGATTGATTCGAGAGGAGGACTCTATCAAGCCAATTGATGGATTCTTATATAGCCGCCGCTGCGCGAATGAGAGAAAGAGAGAGAGATA
This sequence comes from Torymus flavipes, assembly GCA_030522905.1. Taxonomy (NCBI): domain Eukaryota; kingdom Metazoa; phylum Arthropoda; class Insecta; order Hymenoptera; family Torymidae; genus Torymus; species Torymus flavipes. The sequence goes on from JAPYZO010011312.1 coordinate 4,423, forward strand.
ATGTATAGGAGCGACACCCGGTAGCCCGCCGAATTTACATTTCATTATATGTTTGCGGAGAGAGAGAGATTTCTGCTGATTAATTGTGTTGTGTTGCCGCGCGGTGCGGAAACCGTTATATGTACACGCGGTATAGTAGAGGGGGGACGAGAACCTGTTATTGCGCGCGATTTGGGAATTGCCGCGGTGATGGGTATATATATAGTAGCGATGGCATGTAAAAAGGTTGTAAAGCAGGCCATTGTGCGGAATTAGGATTTTCCGGTGGTGGGCTCTCTCTCTCTCTCTCTTTTTGATTGCGATGGCATTAAGATAAACGGCGCGTATAATAAAATTTATGGGTTCTGGCACGTGGAAATTGTATGCGAATAGAACACGACTGTTTCGGTGTTTACACTAATTCTGGGTAATTAGTGGATATCCGATTACGTGATATATTTTGTGCATTTATCTGTATATTATGTTTATGACCTTTTCAATTATCATTTTTTCCCGCTCTTGTGCGGATAATCTCTGACAAATTAATTAGAGCCGTAAAAGCCGAGATTACCGGGCAGCTATTTTATCAACGCCTATTACTACACAGCATTTTTCCTAATTCCATTCGCGCATGTGCTGACATATACACACAACGCTTTAAATACCTCGACATAAAGCCTCAACTAATCACACGCAAACCGTATCAATCTGCGCAGCTCGCTAACAAGCGCCTCCGAAAATTACGCCATCAACATCTAGCGCCGCGAGTAGCTCTACGGCGGGGCCGAAATCCATATGAAAGACTCTCTCGCTGCTATACGGCCTCGACAAAAAGTCGACGAGGAGAAGGGTTGACGGGCAGAAGGGACTATGATCGGGCCCGCGGCATTCCTCCGCGCGCAGAGAGAGAGAGAGAGAGAGAGAGGAGAGAGGCCGACAATGCCGACGCACCAGGAATTTCAGGCATTAAATGTCATAAGGACTCGCGATTTTTGCCGCAGAGGAGGAGGTGGTATGCTGGGGAGAACGAGAGGATGCGGATTTTTGGCCGGTGGTTGATTAAACGATAAAAATTGTGTGTGTGCGAGAAGCGGCGGGTGAGTTAGTGGTTCGGCGAGCTGCGATGCAGAGATGTCACCGCGTTTAAATGGCAGCGAGGCTCACGCGCTTGCGCCAAGATGAATTTATGGGCGTAAAGTGAATATTGCTTTGTTTTTAGGACTTTTTGGGGGAGCGGGGATGTGTTGTCGTTAATTTGGAGCGCGCGATGTCGCGGAGGTACATCTTTTTTTCCAATTATATTCCGGCCAATTTGGTGATTAAATGCGCTGTGCTGCGCGCATGCATATATTTTGTTTTTACGGGCGTTACGTGTCGACGAGCTTAGTCCAATTAAACAATAAAGCCGTGGCGGATGATATGTGATTGTTCGAGCGCGGTCGTATAATATTTCTACGAAGAGACGCGCTCTGCAGTTTTCTTGCGCAATTATGTTGGGAATGCCCGTAGTTTCTTAATAAACCATTGCTATAGAAGAAAATATATAATACGTTGCGGCAAGTGTGCCCGGTTCATTTGTCACTCTTACGGATCTTTGAAAGCGTGTAGTTTGCTATATCACATATATAAGCAATACGTTGGGGCGGCGTTGAAATTGAATGGTAGTTTACATTCAATTGTTATTGCCTCTCTCGTATATGTTATAATTACGCTATGACATAACTCGGAGGCAATCAATCAATCAAACTCTTTTCCTATCCACCATGTACCGTACATACCCCTCCTCGTTCATTTTCCGTATTATTTTCCCTCCCTTTAGGCTCGGCGCAACTAATAATAGTCCCCCCGCGTATACTCTATCATTACTTTATCGCTCGAAGAATGAGAGATGATATCGTCGATCATACGTATTACTCAATCCACCGCGCGGTATGTATATACGTGTCTGTGTGACCTGTTTCGTTATATATACATTTCGAGTCGCCTTATTTGTAAAAAATAAACACCTACCTGTGATACAAACGATTGCGTAAAGCGTTGTACACTACTATTTTTATTCACGCGCCAACGCAGTTTTACATATATATATAACGGAGGCAAGCAAGCATAATTGATTGAGATTAACGTCATTATTATACCAATCGAAAGATCTCTCGAGCCTATATAACAGCACACTTGGGCTATATTTTTATCAATCCCTCACGCGGAAATGCATTCGAATTATCAAGACGCGCTAACCAGCGTGTTTTCTTTATTTCCATCACGCATCGATCAATCGCTGCTGCCTTAAAACGTTTGAAATGAAAATAAAGAAGAGAAGAAAAATATATAGAAACAACATCGGAAATCTAACTGTTCCCCCGTGGCGGCCGTTTCCGAGAAAACTGCGCAGCACACCTCGCTGTTAGACAAATACCGTCGATAACCACAATCAGTGTGGTAAACTTGCGAAAAAGCCACGAACGCGAACGCGAACGAATCCGCAGTGAACATCTCTCACGGCAATGCTACTCCTGCTGCTCTTTACCCGTCCGACCTCTCTCTCTCTCTTCGCATCTCAAAAATCGCCCCGTCCAATCTCTCTCCACTTGCTTGCTCCTAGCTTTTAAAAGGGCCTTTTTACAGACCCCACAAGCGAAATCCTCTCTCCCTATCTCGCCGCTCGTTAAACGCCGACTACTACCGCGCGCTCGCTATCTCCCTCTCTCTCTCTCTCTCTCACCGATGCTCACCACTACCACACATACGTACCTATATATACCTACCCGCACACGCTAATGAATTATTGTGCACTCGCTCTCGCACATATGCATGCATGCATGCGCGCGTTCGATTTTCGTCAGTCGCGTATGTAAATACGAGAGGAATGCTCTCTCTCTCTCTCTCTGCGCGTATAGCCGATAGACGCGATAAATCATAACTTTTACGAGGCGGGCGTACACTTTATTAAGCCCGGGCTTCGACTCATTTGTAGCGCGCGCGCGCTGGCTGCTCTCTCGCTCGCGCAAAAAACGCGCAATAAAATGTATTTCGCCGCGAGATTTATGCGGCGAGAGGAGGGAGAGGGACGACGACGAAGAAGCTGCGACGACCGGTCGTTCGTAAATTACGCAAGCCTCGTTTCGGGGGTCATCCCTCTATATATACTACATGTGTGTGTGTAAGGGCGGCAGCAGCAGCAGCAGCAGCAGCAGCGTCCTCGGTAATGACCCGAAATGTCCTTGCGTAATTTACGGGCGGGTCCCCAATTGATTGTGCGCAAAGCGCGCGTGATTAAGCCCTTTAGTGTCGTGCGTGCGTTTATACAAGCATCATGCAAACATCATATATACCCACACATTCTTCGTGTGGCGTAAGGTGTTTCCGCGAGGGCGAAAAGAAGCAACGAAGAGAGGGGGGAGAGGGCGAAAGAGAAAGAAGTAATCGAAAAATCAGCATATAAATATTTCGGATTAAAAGAGACGCACGCGGCCGATGATAAAATGCGTGATTTACGGCCGCGCTAATTGGTCGTGAAACTGTTCAACCCGCAAGCGCGAGCGGCCCAATTTATATTTTTCTGCGTGCAGGCTGCTGCCGCCGCAGTGACGAGAGGAACGCGTATATGTATACGTACACATCTCAAAACGAAAAACGTAGGGGCCGCATTTAAGAATCGATATTTTTCTCAGCCGCGTGTAAAAGTATTAATACTGCCGCGACGCGCTCTAGTTTGACGGAGACATCGGCGGGCCGAGTCTGACCGGTTAATTAGCGTCACCGCGGCGTGCCGTAAAACGCGAGCGGGTCCCTCAAATCATTCCGAGTCCTCGGCCCTTCCTTATTGCCGTTTTTCTGCGAGAGAAGACTGCGAAGGGAGAGCCAAAACGGGAGAGGAAGAGCACAGTGTGGGCTGCAGAGAGGGCAATCTTTTGTCGGAGTCTATGGGACTCGCGGTGACAGTTGCTGTGAACGGAAAAATCGACCCTTATAGGTGAGACTTGACTCTCAGGAAGAATGTGGGTATAAGAAAAGTTGGCGTGTTTTTGCGCGCGGAGTATATTGTATGCTATAGGTTATCGTTGTTGGGTGTATATACGGATAATGTCATAAATGTAGGTGTAAATTTTCGTTTTATCAAGGCAATAATGGCCGTTTTCTCAGTAGTGTTAATCAATCGTTAGTATGTCATGTCTATAAATGTCGAGTGGCGTTTATTTCCGCGTGTGTATAAAGACACGTAAAATCGATTAATTTTTAAGCTGAAGAGATTAAAACAGCAGAAAGGTGCAATTCAATCATTATAACCGCAGCGGAGTTCGATATTACACGTATATACCATTATCACGTAATTAATTCTTATATACATAGTCTAGTTTCACTTTTCCTTAATCGCTCGACTTTATTATTGCGCCAACAATATCATTACACGATTATTAATTCCCCGCTCTAAAAACAATGAACTGCCCTATTCCGACGGTTATAATAATTAGCCGGGCGGTCACGATATTTCCTATACATTCCCCCGCTAAAATTGACATCGATTATATATTATAGCGGAGCGATAATGATTGTTAGGTAACGCGCGAGACGTGACTTTCGTTCTCCTAATTAAAGCAAAAAACAACCTCAGGATAATCGCGCGTCAATTATAACCCAATCGCCACTTCCTTGCAAAATTTTCCCTATATCAATTCCCCTTATATTATATACTATAGTACACGAAAGCCGACTACTCGTCCAAATACCTCGCATTTGTCAAGCAAAAAGCCAGCGCGCGCTCGCTGCTACCGAGAAACCCTCGCCTCTCCTCTATTTCACTCTATACCCGCGTGTACCCTTCCAAAAAAAAAATTCCGCTCGCGGACAATGTGGCAATTTCCGAGGAAGGCTCGCCGGGACAATATAGCGATTTCCCCGGCAAAAACTCACCTCTCTTGGCGCATATGTCCTTTCCGCCGTAAAATTTCCCTGCGGTGTATATATATATACGTGTACATACACAGAGACTTGCAGAAGTGTGTATGGGAGGAAGAGGGAGCGCGCAGCGCGGAATAAGGATAGAGAGATCGGAGATAAGGGAGAAATGCTTAGAGGAAGAGGAGGAGACGAGCGCAAGGCAGTAAAGTAGAGGAAGGGAAGAGGCGTTACTGGAATATATTAGTTAATGACAATAAATAGTTTTGTACGCGCGCGCGCTTCGCGGTGGAGAGCGGTTAAGTAGATTGCGCGCGATATACGTACTGGGCGCCATTAGAAAAATCCCACAGCGTATATAGTCGCCGTCGTTAAAGTTAAAGATTATGTTTCGCCGCAGTTTTTCAGAACTCTCTATATATATAGTGTAGGGCTGCAGCGCTTCCTAATGATTTTGTTCTTCCACGCGCGGGCATAAAATAACGATTAATTGGAAGTAATGGGGTAAAGTTGTGTGTGGCAAAAATCGCCTGTTTGATTATGTTGATAGTTATTTTATGCCCGCCTATAGAGAGAAACGATTTGAACTGTATCCGCGAGAGATCGTAAATGCGCGTGCGTTCGCACTTTTCAACTGCTGGCGGGTTACGGTTGCGCAACGTGTCACGTATATATGGGCTTATACTCGAGATAGACGCGTGTAGTGCACGGTGTGAACGAATTGAAATAATATCTTTTTTTTTCCAAAGTGCGATATATCGGCATCTTTTTATCGTCGCTTTTTATGGCAAAGGAAATTCGCTAGTAATGGCAAAGTTTGAAATTAAATAAAAATCTGATAAAAATCGCGATAAAAGAAAAAAAATTGAATTACACCACACTCGACCGTTCCATCACAATCCTCGCAAATTTTTCAATCCTAAACATAACCTGCCGCGCGCGCCTCATCATTTTTCCACACCGCGAACGTAAACCACAACGATCCAATATATATACACACAGAGAGGAAGAGAAAGCAACAATGCTGTCACGATTGCTTCTAATTGCTTCCCAATCTCCAGCGCGAATCTCCCCCTTGCCAATCCATTCTTCAAACCTCCTCTACACACACAGACATCCTCTTCAACCTCGCCGCTAAACCCCCGCGACAACTCGCGCTCGCTCGCGCCAATACCTATCCCTCCTCCTCCCACTCCTTCGAAAATTCGTAAATCACTTCTCTCTTCCCCTTGTAAACTCCCGCTATACACAGCGCGAGGCTCTCTCTCTCTCCTCTCTCGGGGTCACGCGGGTCGCAGATAGAGCGACTTCCTCTCCGAAGAGCGGGGGAGAGAGAGAGAGAGAGCAGCAGGAGGAGGTTGCTGCTGCCGCTCGATTGTTTAATGCGATTCTCATGCTGCGAGCGAGCGGTGACCCAGCGCTTTTTGATGTACGATATTGTTGCGCGCGCAGGGTACAGAGTGTACAGTCTTTTTTCTCCTTTATCATTTCGCGCAAGGGTCGCGCGCGAGCTGCTTTTTTCCGGGACGCGCGCGGGGCGCGGAGATTCGTCGTGGCGGTCGCTGCCTGGGAATCGCCATTAGTTTTCTTACCCATAGGATAGCCATATATAATATATAGAGGCGGCGCGAGAGAGCGTTTGACGAATTTTAAAGAGGAGCTGGCGCGAGCGCGCGCTTGAGCTTTTGTGTCGTGTAGTGCTGCGGTGGCGAAGTAAAGAGGGTGGGGGGGGACACCGATAACGTCTTTATGCGCGGTTATTGACGACGCTTTGTTCGCCGGCGAATTGGTTTTGGCGCGAGTGCGGGCCGCGCGCTTTTAATGGGCTACTCTCGGCCGGTGCAAAAGAGAGCTACCGCGCCCCTGGATTTACGATGACGCGAGCGCGTGTGAGAGCAGCCGCGGGTGTCAATGCGCTTTTTAAACGAAGGCGCGCATCGTTTTAACAGGTTGTATGTGTGTGCGGGAAGAGGGTGTAATACGCGCCGCGGCGGCGGCGGCGGCGTTGGTTTCGGGAGTGAATGGAAAAGCCGCAGACGGCGGTCTCTCGGTTTACGCGCGCGCGCGTGCGTCAGCTTTTTAGCACAGAGAGAGAGAGAGAGAAAGAAAGTGGCACGTTTCGGAGAGTTAACTTGTCGCCTGTGCTAATGTCTAGTGACAAAAGGTTATATGCGGACGGGTCGTTTGCCAGATGCGTTAAAATGTAAATGCTTGGTCTCTCTGCCAGGGCTTATTTCAGGTGTTGCTCCTGCGTAATTGCGTTCTTAGCTTGGCGTTCGGAAATTTAAAATCAGGTAGTAAAGAAGCGGATGCGAGTTGAAGATAAATATTTATATTTGTTTATATTAACAATGTTGCGCGTACCACTCTGCCTATGCTCTATAAGAACGCATTATTATGCGAGTATAACAGCCATTGACCGAATATATATAAGAATACGCGTATATACTCTTCATCATAATCGATCACCCATATTTTTAAACTCATGCGCGCACAAAGCGCCCTTAAAAACAGCCGGACACAGGCGAAAAAAAACGAAAATTCCAACCCATCAGTCACCAAGCCCTGCACCTTCTTCTTTTTTACCGCCAACGACACGCACGGATAATTTCCTTTGTGCATATAATCCGCGCGCGAAAAATGGCTATGAGAGAGAGAGAGGCAGAAAACTTACCTCGATGGTGAGCGTGACGTCGGTGTGCTGGAGGCCGTCGTCGGCCCTCACCCTCAGCGCGTAATTCTCCTTGGCCTCGCGATCCAGCGCCTCGGCTAAGCGCAGCTGACCCGTGGCCGAATCGAGCCTGAATGGGCTCGACAGCCTGTAAAAAGACAAGCGGAATTTCGCCGTTTTATTGCCAAGCCGAGAGAGAGAGAGGGGCTATTGTCAGCCCCCGTCGTTTGTTGTCTTTGAGATGGAAAGTCGCGCGGTTCTTGTTTTTTTTTCTTCTTGTGGTGTGACAGATTTGAAGGAATTTAATGTGAGGTGAGGTTTTTGATAAATTGTTGAAGTAGTTTTTCGTATAATGGTGAATAATCAAGTTATTTTAAATGCAAAGTTTAAGGAGATGTTACTTTAACGATTTTGTAAAGAGTTATACTGATTATATAATTACTTAATTTATGTGGTAGATTAAGGAAATAAATATATGTTGGAGCTGTGATTATTAAATTTTGTATTTAAGGCTATTTATTATAACAAATAAAATTGGAAAAATTAACAGAGTGAAAGTTATAACGTTTTTTATTTTATAAAAACAACTGATATACGATATTTACTTCGGAATTGATGAATCGTAATAAAATTATTAATTATGAAAACAATATTACTTTCGCCGAATAGGGAAGTAAAGTTCTGAAGTTTATATACATTAGTAGAAAATTTTGAAAATAAACATACGTTATTCCATAACTCCGAGTTGTATTTTACTGTGCGGCGATGTCCAATTAAACATTCATAAATGAGATAATTGAGCATAAATTTATTATATTGCCGCGCGCGGTACGAAGAAAAACGAACGTTATAAAACTCAAAATGAGGCAAATGCGAAGTAAATGACAATAATGGATATGAGAAAAATTCCCGTGGCAAAAACTGGTTTCTGCAGTGCACACTTTTTCAACTGCGCCGATGTATTCGTATAATGGATTAATTTTATATTTCTATAGCCACGCGCGCGAAGCCTGGTTTTAAATATGAAGCATTATATATTTAATTGATTCCATGCCAATTTGTTGATGGTTTACACCGAGAGTGCGTATATTGAAATTTTCAAATATTTAATTTTGCTAATAAGAAACAAATTACGTTAATTATGTGTGTACTTAAGGCGCGTCCAAAAATAAATCATTGTGCGGATTCTCGACGCAGCAACATTGTACAGGCGAAACTGCTTATTAAATGTGAATTTTCGCGTTTAAAATCTACAAATAAGGATTACTTAGACAGTTATAGAGAGTTTTAATGAACGGTTTAACCGACGGCATTGTTCATTATATTTTAATCCTCCTTTATATGTAAATATGTAATTTTACGTAATTGTACATTTTGTTATTATTTACTTGTAATGGTATAGGTATATGACGTGGCCATTACTGTCAAATGAATTCATCTTTATTTACTTACATATAGAGGTAATAGAAAATAGTGACAAACCACGCCAAAATTCACAATCAGTTTAAAACAAATATACGAAAAAACTTTTTACTCTGTCTAATACATTTTCATGCAATAGAATGATTTTTATCGATAAAAAATAATATTTCTTCCCCTCAAAGACAACATTTCTTCAGCACGTCATACACGCAAACAAGTCAATCCGTTCAACTCACTTGGCGTTATCGGCAGAGTTATCCTCCTCGCCTGGGGCGTTCCTCGGCTGCGGCACGATGCTGTACTTGAGGGTACCGATGGTATCCGGGTCGTGGGCCTTGAGGAGCGTCACCAAAGTATTGGGTGGCGCCTCCTCCGACACCTCGAACTTCCAGGGTCCCGGGCCCCAGCTCGGCGCCACGTCGTTCTTGTCCAGCACCGTCACGCGTACCTGTAACACCAATAAATTCACCATTATTATCATTATTATTACACTGTCGTATAGGTATGCTGACGTTTTTTATTTTTTCATCTATATGTACACGTATATATATGTGCGTATCAGTTTTAGGTATATTTATCATATCGAATAGATCATACACGTATATTTTTCTCATTTCCGCACACAGCTGCGTGTAGAGAAAGATTCTTGCGAAGATTTCCTCGCGCGCGTAACCCAATCTTCTCACTTTCAAAGAAGAAATATAATATCGCAACGATAAATGTATATCAGTAGGTGTGTTTTCAGCTACTGTGACTATTCGCGCGGATGGGCATTAAAGTCGAGATAAATTTCCTACGCTACGCTTTCCTCCTTTTATTTTCACTGCTGCTGCTGCTGCTCCAGCTGACGCAGTAAATATATAACCGCGCGAGTCTAAAACAGACATTCCCAATAATAAAATCTCGATATATAACCCCCCCGTGCGCGTCCGGCGGACATAAAATATACATGCCAGAGAGCAATCTTCAAAACTGCTGCGCGCACCCTCCTATATCTTTCAATTTGAAGTCAAAATTCTCGCCGCGAGTGCGTTCTCCTCCCCCTACCTCCTTTAGCTTCAAAATCCACTTTCCGCAGCGCGATAAACGAACGAACTTTCGAGCGCGGCCTTTTATAGGTATATATGCGTCCGCCGTCGTCCGATCCGCGAAATAATTAGAGTGTAAATCGGGGTAATAAAATTTTGAGCGCTATCGCTATTAGCCCTCTCTCTTGCAGTGCCACACTCTTAAAAACTCCCTCTCTCTCTCTCTCCTCAATATCGCAAAAAAGGTTAAACCCATATTAAGCATCCGCGCGCGCAGGGGCCTCCCCGAGCTTTATACTAAATAAAAATTCCGATCTCCCGAAGTCGTCTCGGGACGATTTCTCTCTCTCTCTTTCTCTCCGCCTCTATAACTAAATGGGTCCACTTTTGTGTGTGTTTGCGAGAGCGCGACTGGATTCTTCTTTTCGGGGCAGCAGCAGTAGCAGCAGCAGCAGGCCCGAGAAAAAGAGACTGCGAGCCGAAAAAAGAAGCTCTGCGCGCAGAAGGAGAAAGAGAGGAAGAAACCAGAGAGGCGTTACTCTCTCGCGAGTCACGACAAGTTTTGAAATAATTTACCCCTATAATGCAAATGCCGCCAATTTATCGGCGATTATTTATATATATCCCGGCGCTCGCGTATTGTCGCGGCGTTCCTTTTTTTTTATTGTTATATCACCTGCGCATGCATTCGTCGTCCGCGCAGAAAATTTCCATGCATATATTTCATGCGCAATATCTCAATGATCCCGCGGCGCGCGCACGCGTCATCTCTCTATAGGAAAAAGAATAAGACGCACACTTATATATGTACAAACACATACACATCACGAAACACAACGGATCTAAATCACCGCGAGTTGTGTATGTGTGTATATATATACCCGCGGGAAACATATAATACACGTCGAAGAAGAAGGGGGATGAGGAAAGATGGACTGGACGAGCCGCGGAGTAATCGTCGGCGATCTCACCTAAATAATGTGCTTTTAGGCGGCCGCCTCACCTGTCTCTCCCTTCCTTCCTCCGATCCTCCTCCTCCTCCTCCTTCTCCTCTCTATCTCTAGGGGTACACGACCGGTCAAAAGTATTTCGTTCCTAACGATCTGTCCCGGCGCATGCGCGCGCGCGCGCTTTTTAAATACCTTTTTTTCGAGGACGATTCGTGTGCGCTCTTTTTTTCCTCTCACTCTCATACTTACACACAGGGGGGAATACGCCTGAGTCATCCCGCTAGTTGGGCGATCTGGTTATTATGTCGGCTACACGCGGCGCGCGATCGTCTCTCGTCGACGTTTACGTATAGTGTAATTACCGCTGTATACACAGAGGGAGAGAGAGAGAGAGAGAGCGTTTGTGGCTCTTTAATTGCGGGACAGTTAGCGCTGCTGCTGCTGCTGCTCGATAGGAAACAATTACGCGGCGGCGGCGGCGAATGTGGAACGAGCGAGAAAAGAGGACAACACGAGAGAGAGAGAGAGAGCGCGATTCTATCCTATATATAACTGTTTGTCGCCTTGGCGCGTAATTCTGCTATTATGACGGCTCTCCGGCAACTAGTTTCTAGACAGATCAATCAGCCGCGCGATTTGTCGTCCCACTTTCCATTCAGATTTCCTAAGCTCCCCCCCATAACAAACATAGTCTTTATCCCATTATGTATATGTATAATACAAAAAGCGCTGGCGCGCGCACCACTTTAAAATCCCTATATATCAAAATACTTTTGTCCCTCACTGCAGTATTTATATCCCGGCCGCGCGCGCTTTCTCTCTGTCTCTCCTCCTCATTGTCTTTCTTTCTTTTTCGTCCTACACACCTCCACTCACATATATATATAATATATCGAAATAAAATAAATAGATAGCCTGTGCAGCGCCGGAGGATAGAGACTCGGGGCCGAGCACAGGAAGAGAGGGAGAAAAGAGGCCCTCTGTGTATCCCTGTACACTCTCACATACATACACACGAGAGCGCGCATGACCCAAAGAAAACCCCCGCTGGGCTCTCTCTCTCTCCCGATCCAATCCTCTCCTCTCCTGATCCCCGACCGAGACGCGAAGATACCATCTCTCTCTCTCTCGTGGCCGGTCCCCGCGGTGGTGGTGCGGTGGTAGAGAGATACCACCGGGGCCGCCTTACATACACGCGGCACTTCGGGCGCTCTTTCAGAGAGTTATCCCAATACACAGCGCGCAAGCTTATCCTTCTCTCTCTCTCTCTCTC
>JAPYZO010011313.1:0-14647 GCA_030522905.1 Torymus flavipes
TGGGATCGAGGTTAATTGTTACCTATGTCGCGATATAAATTCCGAGATTCAAATGAGGCGGAGAAGTTGCATTAAGGTTGATATATTACGGACGGTTCCGAATTTGGCCGATATATTTTGCGAGGTATTATGTAGCTTGTCGAATACAGTATTGGTGTCAATCGTATGAACTAATGGATTATTCTAATGGAAATGTACAAAATTAATGGCCAAAAAAAGTGACTTTTTTACTAGTCTCCATTCCATGACAATATCTTTATGTTGTGTGCGTATTTTTCTTGGAAGGGAATGTCATTCTCTTGCGAAAAACTTTTTTATTTTTTTCACTGCTATTTTCCTAATTGATAATTCCCTTAAGAGTATTTATTGTCGAATAAAAGTGTTAGTAAGATATGTGACATAAGTTATTTATAACTATTTTACTGCTTCCCATTATGTAGCACTCTCATGAAGTAGTCCTTATTACATAAAGTAATACATTAAATAATAGAAATGTATGTAATTTGTTGTAGAGGAAGTATAACATATCTTCATTCCTGACGCCCTTTTATAGTTTAACTTTTAATTCAGAAATAGTGCTTCCTTTAATGGATTTTATGCTCTTCAAAGTAGAACCACTTTGCAAGTGATTAATCTACGTAGTTACGCAATAACAGCCGTTAAAGACTATGGTAAAATTTGCTAGATGAAGTGCATAAGTAGCAGCTTGAATCAGACGCAGGATCCGGGTGTGCAATTTGTAAGTCCAACTAGAAATAGTCATGGCCTAAGAAGATGATTCAACAAATGGAGTACACGAGCGGACCTCGTTTTTGACTCGTCTACGTTCTCGATCTTTTAATTAAATTTGAAAGCAAAATATAGAATATACCAAAAGCTCTCGAGAACTTTCCTAATAATATCCCACTCGGGGCGAGCCTCTGGAGACCATTAAACTGTCAGGCATCATGCTTCCAACTAACTCCGCTTCTCTCACTCTCTCTCTCTATACCCTGTGAAACAAAAACTACCTCCGAAAAACGTCAAACACGCAAGGACGAACACGCCTGTCTCAAAACGCTCGCGCGCAGCTCTTCTACTCCCTCGACGAAACAGAACGCCAAAAGTTACGCTCGTGCAAAAAGAGGAGAGAGAGAAGGGAAGCGACGTCGGCTGCCCGGACGATTTCTCATCGGCTCTGGAAAAACCATCTCCACGATTCTATTTAAACCTCGGTTGCTGCAGCGAGGGGGAAAAGACAAACATGCGGGTCGAGTTGGATTCGTACAGTCTGAGAGGGAGAGGCCGCACGGGCAAAAATGCGCGAGCCAGCGAGACGAAGGGACACGTCACGCGAGGCTATATATACAAAGTGCGCGAAAAATCGATCGCGGCCGAGTGTGTTGATGATTTTATGTGATTACGGGCTCTGACCATAGGGTCGAATTGCATGGAACGTGATCTTTCTCAGAATTCAAATACATTATTGTCAACTATGCAGTACTTGCCCTTATTGAGTAAATAAGTAGTATACTGGTGTTAATGATATTTTCATAAACTGGCTCGATTTGGACGAGGATTAGAACTTGAATAATTGGTATTTTAGCCAATAGAAAATATTCGACCATTTATATTGTAATTTAGATTAGAAAATTTACTATTACATATCGCTATTCGGTAAAAGATTGAAAGATAAACAGATAAAATTTTTCCAGAAAGAAGATTTTTGTATGATATTACGTTCTAGAATATATAAATTGGGTAGTTAAATAGTTCACGGGATAACTTTAGTTTGAGTGGATATGTTGTGTGTTACTCTGGTATAAATCAATTTTTTTTTTTTTTTTCATTTTCATTTCATACAAGAAGCAAATTGGATTGATATATAACGGGCATAATTCTTCAGATTCAATTACTAGCAAAGCTATAAACAAACGAATTTTAGTAGAACAATGAATAATAACTAATCGGCCAATAAAAATAATAGCATAATGCTAATTTCTGGGTAGACATAAAAGTTTACCATTTTGTAAAACGAAATGTAAATTTTTATCGAGCATGAAATTACAAGGTATTTATTGTAGATAGGAAATGTAACATGCTTGCTATACATAATGTTTCCAAATTATTTTTAATAACGTTCTACTTGGAAACAAGGATTCTTTATTTTACAGAAAAGTTTACATGACCGTTTCTCAAACGCCTTTTGTGACAATCCAACTCGTTCGCTTACATTTACAATAATCTACTTTTGCAACTCTCAATTTCCTCCGTTACCATGATGATCATCATCATGAAGAGTTCTTCCTTGTTATTACTTCCTCTTCTTCAGGTTCAGGTGGGAACTGAATCCTCCGTCTCGATGCCTGAAGTTTGCGCTGTTTCAGTGTAGATGGTAAGTCGTTATCTGCGGTTGTGAGAGGAGTTCGCGCGCTTCTTCGAAAGCTGACATTTTTTACTTGGCTTTCTGATACTGCCGGTTGCTGGGGTTTCACCGGTTCCACCGGAGATCTTGGCTGCTGGGGTGTGGGTGGTTGTTGGGGTATGTTCTGTGGATTTGCTGTGGGAGGATCGTTCACGATTCGAAGTTCTCTGCGGTTGTCCGGATGTACTTGGGGTACGTTCTGTGGACTTGCTGTGGGAGAATCGTTCACGATTCGAAGTTCTCTGCGGTTGTCCGGATGTCCTTGAGGTACGTTCTGTGGATTTGCTGTGGGAGGTAAGTTCTGTGGATTTGCTGTGGGAGGTAAGTTCTGTGGATTTGCTGCGGGAGGATCGTTCACGATTGCTTCCTGACGAAGGGCCGCGCGACTGCCCGAAGATCCTTGGACTGGCGTTGGTGGTGGAAGAGCTTTCCGTGGATTCTGTCCTGTTGGGGTGGTTGGAGGTTGTTGATCTAGAGATTTACGTGGATTTTGCCCTGTTGGGGTGGTTGGAGGTTGTTGATCTAGAGACCTCTGAAGATTCTGCTGATTCGGGTCGGATGGAGTTGGCTGAGAAGGAAGAAGGCCCAGGGGCTTCGGAGACCGACGATTCGCCACTACCTGGGGAGGAGGGTTCTCAGTTTTGCGAAGACTCTCAGGATTTATCGGTGGTGGTTGTACATCGGGGGGCGTTTCTCGGTCCTGGGCTGCCCGTCTCTCGCCCCCTGCGGAATAGGGAATCAGAACGTGATCTTGCTGGATCTGAGGTTGATCCCTTGAGTCGACATATTCTCTTCGCTGTACGGTCTCCGAAGGCGGGGCTACTTCGTTTCCTGCGTTGGCCTCCGGAGGTTGCACGTTTTTTTGCTGTCCTTGGCTCTGGGGGTTGCTAGATGTTTGTATTATTTCTGCGATTCTAGCCTGGATATCATCTTCCACTGTCTCACTTGGCGGTTGCACAAATGTCTTCAACTTTGAACGCCTAGTACCATCGTTGTTTGAGTTACCCGAAACCAAGACTTGTTTATTCCTCCGAGATATTGGATTTCGGTTTTCTTCTGAATATCTTCGTACTGGTCCATCTATAGAAGGAGACGCCTTGCGAGCTGCGATCTCAGAATTGTCATTTGATGCCACTCCTTCATTATTAGACCTGTCTACTCTATTCTGAGTATTGAGCAAGCGAATGCGCTGTCGACAAAGGGTTATTTTGATAAATAATTATTCAAACTTTTTGATTGCAAAAAATATTAAAATGATTTTATGATAACCAATCATATAGATTTTTTATAATTATAAAGAAATATTCAGATGCTCGTTTTTACTTTTATTGTAATTGTAAATGTAGAAACAAGTATGCCATTTACAAACCTTTGAATTTGTTTCAGGAACAATGCGTAAAGGTAAGTTCAATCGGTTTTCAACTCTGCTTAAAGCACCCAGGATATCTTGCAGTATTGCAGGTATCGTTCTTACACTGGAATCTTGACATTGTACCAGAACAACGAGACTCTATTTTTAAAAAAATCATTGTTAATTACAACTTATTATTTAGCTTTGTGAAAAGGTATGACATCGATACAAAATTATAAAGTTACTTGCACCTAGAGATTTGTACTAAATGTAAAATTACTTTAAATGATTTTAGCGTGATAAAATCAATAGATGACTTATTTTTTTGTTAAACACCAAAAAGAAGCTAAATAGTGTCAAGATCTCGACTTGACAGTTAAGATACTCTGTAAAACATTTATAAAAACGGTTAGTGTAACTGTACTCACTAAAACGAGGAAGACTTTGGCGATTCTCCCGAAGCCTACCATGTTTGCCACGGTCCAACTGAATTACGCAACGTTTCCCAAGACCTAATATAGCGGGCCATTTTATAGTCGGACATTAAAATTTAATGAAAACATAGATTGAACATATTTCATTTCCGATACCCGATGGGATTATTAAAATGGCAAACCGTAAAATGGAAATTAAATGTAACTTAATTTACTTTTTGCTCGAGCTTTATCTTATCATAAGACCATTTGATTGTTATTCGGCATAATTATTTTTGTTTTATGTCCTCTTTGAAACGCATTGTTAATTATGTCGCTTTTATATTTACATGCATTAAATAATACTTTGGTTTTCAATAATTTGTATTTAAAGACATTTACGTTACATAATCACGCTGTGAAAGTTTATAATGCGTAAATATCCTATTTATTATTTAACGCGAATGAAACACATTTTAACGTATTAAAAACAATTTATAATTTTTTATAATGAAATTTCTATTTTCTAATTAGAAATATGATTCGGTATGAGAAAACGATCTGTCCAATGAAAATGTTCGCCTTAAATAAAATTACAATTAAATAGAACTAATTTCACAATTATATTTAATTCCTATATAAATGATATGTGAATAACAGTTGATTTTATAATAATGTAATAAGTTTAAACAATGTTACTTAAAACTTTTACTTTTTATAGTTAGCATAATTTAATTTTATGTGAATATGCTTAATCTTTACTTATACCGACATTATTCGCTTTGTAAAAGACGCATAAAGATTAAAGTATAGCAAGTCTTTAAAAACGGCTAGACATCGGTAGCAATAATTTTAACGATGGAAGCGCTATAACACTCCATACATCCAATTTCCTTGCTCGTTCTACAATTGAACTCTCGTAAAATAAACGAACCTCCATAACGATATTGAATTCAGCGTAAGAAGCTCGATTACTTTCTCAATTTAAAGCTTCTGAAGCCACAGAATTTTTTCCCCTCGTGTCGCAGACGAGGAGAGGATGTACGGGTCAGGAAGACGGAAATGACTATGGACAGGGATCAAATCTGGTCGGTGCTACGCGCGCGTGTGTGTGTTGGCCGTGAAAGGATGCCTGGAATATTAATCAGAGGCGAGGACCGATAGATTCTAATCCTGCATACGCTCACAGATTGAAGAAGAAGCCCCGGCGCGACACGTTCGTCGTCTTGATTTGGCTTCCGTAAATTTTTTTATGGTCCCCAAATAGCCTTTACCTTCGTACCTTTTACGATAAAATAAAGCTATATGCCATTTTCACACACTTGATATTTTTGTTATGATTTCCTATGATAATCTACTTGATCTCCATTAAAAATCTACTTTTAAAAATATTTCACAAACAAATGTCCGGAAAAATCTGACGTAGAAAAGAGCATATTTCTATAGCTTTAAATATTCATGTTGCGACGCATGTATAAGTCAATAGGCTGAAGATGCTTGAGGAAGATAGGGCTCGTGGAAAAATTGAAACGAAGTCATCCTAAAAGAGTTTTTCTACTCGAGAGCTAGTGTTTTATGAAAGGCAACGTAATATAAAAGCCCTTCACGACTTGACATCTATATTGGACTTGTCTCTTGTAATGTCAAGCGCAGGAGTGGCGCATCCTACGTTTCACGTGATTCATTCTGGCGAACGAAATGTTTCCACGTACAAGATAATGGAATTTTGTAGTTTACTGGAAGTTGTTGATTAGTTAACATTTTTATTAAAATAAGCATTGTCATTTATGTTTATAATTAAACAATTATCTTTTCGATGTTACAATGATCGTCATATTGTTATACTACGTCGAATGCAGTTACTTATCCTAGAACAATGTAACCGACACTCTAAAGATTTTCTTAATTAAAAGTTACATTAATCCTAATTGCTTAGCATGTATTCTACTACATGTATTCCTCTGTTTTAATTGTTACGCGAATGAATATATCACTATTATACAAAGTTTCTAATTCCTTTTCCCGAATTCATAACGATGGTGATTAAAATAGTTGGAAGTAAACATAAATCTTACGAAGCATGTTGAACCGATTGTTTGAGACAAGTTTATGCAAGTAACCAACAAATATTGGCTAGTTTACAGGGTCCATTACAGCGCGATAAAAATTAACAATGGTAAGTAACAAATATAAAAATCATTTCAAAGTACCAGAAGAACGATTGGAAATAAAATTTCTCACGACTCTTCATAAATCTTCATATAAATAGAAAACGTATTTAATTTAAAAAAAAAAGAAATCCTCGAGAAATGTAAAAGTAGCCTTCGTTGAGTTTGAAAATACACAAAGGGTCGCGTTCTTCTTTCAGCGATCGATCAACAACCTTCGCTAATTAAACCATCGCCGATCGTAAAGACTCTTTCTCTCTTGTTCGCGTTATAAATTAAAGTTTTACACGAGCCCGTTAACCCGATTAAAGGCGGCCGGCAACAGACGTCCCTTGTCACTTTTCCTTTCGCTCCTTCTCCCTCCCACTCTTGGCGCAATAAAGCGCCAAGCGAGAGAGAGAGCACGAGGGCGAAACTCACGGGAGCGCGGCGTGCACGTACATTCATACGTGTGTGTATGTGTATATACGTATAGAGCACGCGAACGCAGTATAGATCCGTATCTCAGAGAGCGAAGGGAGACGGCAGCCCATTGGTTGCTGCTGACGAAAATATAGTGAGAGAACGCTAGCATTGCGTTGTAGTCGAGTCTCTGTGCCAAAAAACTAATTTCTGACGCCATTATCCGGATGGAAATCGCCCCATCAGATGGGAAAAATGATTGGTGTATGTGTGAGTCATCAGTTTTCGGGCGATACACGTGCGTTATATACGCATATGCTAGTGAAGAGATCGTTGAAAGGCAGAAAAGAGCTATTGATGTGTGAGAGGTTCCATCTTGAAATTGAATTATTCGAAACGTAGCTGGAGATAAATGATCAAAATGTGTGCACGAAAATTAATTCTATTGCTAGATCGACAATTATAAACAATTTCTGAATAAAGACCGAGTGCCTTGCATTTTATTACGTAAGATTGTGAATTTTTATAGGTACTTTGTCGTACAAAGTTAATTCTCATAAACCATTACAAACCTGTAATATCAAGTATATAACACTTTTTATATTTATTACGTTTGCAAAGCAATAAATTGCTCCACATAGCGAGCTCCTAACGATCTAAACAGTTACAAGGCATTCGCTACACCTATACGGCGGCGTTACAAGCTCGTAAACAAAAAGTCCTAACTGTAGTTGGCCACATCAACCCAATTACACTGCACGTCAATCATTCAACAACAATCCTCGCTGCAGTTATTTCCTTTGAAATCTCCGTATGCGATCTGGCCCGCGAAGCGTGTAACTCGCAAAGCGCACAGCAGAGCGCGACGTCGCACTTTTTTCCCTCCTATAATACCTCTACTCCCTTTTCCCGGAGAAAAAAAGCTGTCGCACGCGCCGCCTGCAAACGATAAATAAAAGCCACAAAGGTCTGGGCTAATTTTTGGACATCGCGGGCGTGTGCTCGCGGCCACAGTGAGAGCAAGAGGAGAGAAAGAAGAAGAGAGAAAAAAGTAGACCTACTCCGTGCGTTGCCACTGCCGCCGCCGCCCCTCCATAACTCATTTGGATAAACACGCCCTCGCGTCTCATCGACTCGTGCAGTGATTCTCAAAGCGCGGATGCTTGAGAGAAACAGAGAGAGAGAGAGAGAGAGAGGGGATCTTTGCGATTATCGACGATGGTGATTACTAGCGAAAAGTTGGCAGGATTGCAAGATCGATGTAATCGAATTTCGTGGAAAATCATCTAATTAGGTAACTTCTTGTTATATTTAGTGAAATTGTCGCAAAGGAAAAGGTTGCCGACGCGAATGGAAAAGGAAAGCTATACTTACTAACAATGTGATATTGATATTGATTTTAGTTTAACTCGAGGTAATGAGATCACCTCAAGCGGAAAATTTGTTTGTCGGTTTCCTCGGTGCACACCTCCTAGAAATTACAAATTGTGTTGGGACATACTTACTCCAGCAATTTTAAACTTTCGTCACGAACTGAAAATTCAATAATTTGCCTTGAAAATCTTATGGAGTAGTCTGTAAGACCTCTTTGATGAAATTTAATAGAATTCATAAAGGTTTTTTAATCTAGAAAAATTGGTAAAGTGTCCTGCACCCCACTAGGCACTCTCAAGGTAAAAAAAAACTGTTAGAGAGATATGCGAAAAAAATTGAAGAGGCTGTAGAAGTGATGTTGACTTGAAAAATTATCTCCTACTAAAAAAAAAGCGTGTAGCTAATACAATAATTTTTCAAATGAATACTTTTAAAAACAAGTGAAAAAGATTCGGAAAATTTTGCAATAATTTAAATATTCAGCCCATATTTTCTACATTTTAAGTTACTTCTATGTCCAATTAAGCTTTCCAATAAAGTGAGGACGAGAAAATGTGTGTATGGCCAAATTATCTCGAGTTTCCTTGTAAAGTTTTTCATGAAAATGTTGGAAAATGAATTTGTGTAGTTTATCTTGCTGTTTTCAAAACTTATTTTAATACTATACAAAGAATGCACTAAAAGCTATTGGAGTGCCATTTTCTTACAATCTATATGTAATTAAATAAATTAACAGTATTAGCCTACTTACGTAAAAGTGGCAATTTGGTTAAGTGATGGTTTCCATAACTCACCTGTAACATAAAAAAAAAAATTAAAGTTAGATACGTGTATCCAAATAATATAGTAAGTGTTTTTTCATGTAAATTATAAACTGAAAATTTTCAGTGCTGTTTTTTTGTTTGTTTTAATAGTATTGTTCTTAAACAGATTGGTCCATTCAACGCGCCGCTGCACTGTCGAGCAACGTCATTGTCTTACTTAGGATATTGCTCTTCTGAGACGAGGGGATGTACTTACGACGAGTGCTTCCTGGTTCACTATCAAGTGCAGATAAAGGATTGAGTGCAGTCGAGCGATTTTCAAGAGAGAACTAGTTTGGTACGTTACTGGCTCTGTTGCAAAGGGAATTCGGAGGTTGAAAAGAAGGAATGCAATTTGCGTTTGGCGAAACTTTTATCAGATGCTGATCAACGAGTCGGAAAGTATTTTGACAATTTGCTTTTTTCCACTTGCAAGTTTATAAATTGGAATGCTAATTTTGTGCTTTGAATGTATCGACTTTTCCGAGATCTACTGATACTTTAAAAAAAAATGACATGTACACAATTACTGATTTGATAGAGGATGCTGCTACCCTTATTAAACATTAACAAGTAGCTAACTGGCTAGGACACGTATGCATTAACGGTATGACATAGTTTCAAAAATACGTTCCTACACCTTTGAAATTCTATGACTATATAAATTTTGATTAAATGTGTACAGTCCGAATTACCACAAATTTCGAAATTAAACTTCACGACAATTTGAAATTTCCATTTGTGCCCTGATATTCGTTTAATATTGTCAATGAATAAAGATAACGTTCTATTCTTGATTTGCTTTTAAATTTCAATGATATTAAAACTTCAAGAAAACAGGCGGACAATTTGAAAAACAAATATATTACTTTAAATCAGAATGATTAACAAAGTCGCAGCACCAACATCAGTAATTACCGAAAACTATAGAGCCTACGAATAGCTTTCATAGTATAAATTGCCATTTAAAAATAATAAAAATAAAAATTCTATTAAATTCAATCTCATCCCGCTATCTGTTTAACGAGTGAAATTGAATTTCCGTATATACTTCGATCGATCATTCCGGAATCCGGATGACGAGCAATTGTTTCACTTTCTGCACATTGCTTACATAACCCAATTTGAAATTTCCTGTGTGTCCACACACGTAGCTCACTATACTTTTTCTGTATATTTTCAGAAATAACTTTCCTCCACGCCGCTTGATTACAGTTCAAACGAGCAGAAACTAATCGGCTGAGCTGAGAATAAATAACGGATATGACGAATGTATTATAACCACAACATACAAAGCTAAATCCAGAATAGATACGCAAATACAAATCAGCGTCTACAATAGCTTTCACAAGTAAGTACGCACACCTACACCAGTTACAAAGCGCACAAAAATAAAATATTTTTTCACTATCGCGATAACTCAATTTAAACGATGTCAATGTCGCCCATTGTGCATTGTCCGTACAATCCCTCCGTTCTCTCTCTCCACATTCACCTTGCCGACAAAACCTTCTCACATTATTCCGCCTGATATATCGCGACCGCAAGACATTCCCTTATCACCATATAAGTAGCCTCAGTAGTTGGGCGCCGGTGGAGCATATCTCTTGAGGACCAAGAAGCTCGTTTTTTTTTCGCGGCCGAGTTGTGTGTCGCTAACCTCCGGAACAAGGAAGCCCATTGACTCGCTTTCTACCGCGCGCTCTCTGGCTACTCCAGTTTTACAACGCGCGCGACATGCGGATTACGGTACGTCGAGCGGATGTTCTCTCTGTGTGTGCCCTCGCGCGGGCTTCCCTAAAATTACGCCAAGAACGAAGCTGCTCTTTGCTCGCTCGACGAGAAGAAGGCCCCGAGTGACCCGGAAACCGTTGACGCTGAATTTTTCGGTCGCGCGCGTCAGTTTTTTGGGTTATATAGTCGTAAGGTGTCAGTGTGAGGCTATACTTTTACGGTTACGGCTTCTGATGCGTGACACCGGTGAATGAGCTCTTGGCTTTTTCAACATCGCATCGACAAATTCAATATGTAGCAATGAAGAATTTAAATTTTAAATTCGTATTTTATTCATTGTTAACCAGAGCGTAATATCTCTTCCATAGCCTGACATTTTTGGCGCGGCGATACCCCTTCAAATTGAATTAATTTCGTTCTCCAAATTCGAAACAGTTCAAAGCTCACTTTACCAAGTTTTCGGAGCGGCCGAGACTTGCGCTGCACTATCAATATTTACAGCTTCGTGCATATTCATTAAAAAGCTCCTTCTTCGATCGAGGGGCCTGGTGTAGCTCATCTCGTCAGATAGAGTACCTATACAACCCCCCGCTCGCAACATTCAGATTTAAACAAACGCCAAGAGCGCGGGGTCGCGTTTTCCTCCTCTCTCTCAAAATTGCTGACCTGGAACGAATCCCGCATACCTCCCCCTTTCCTCTCTGCTCTCCTTTTTTTTCCTCCGGAATCTTTATTACACGTTTTTTCTTTCCGCGCCTAAAGCTCGCAAGGTCACCTTACTTCCTCTCTCTTTCCTTTTTTTTCACTTTCTCGAACTCTCGCAGTTCTCGACGGGGAAAAAAAATTCACATGGACTCTCCGGCATCACGTATCGATCCTCGCTCCAGTTGCACTTCCAGCTAGCTGTAGATACTAGCCTGGCTTGACGCGCGCGCGTATTAAAAGCTCTCGGGTGCAGCGCGCGCATTGTGCAGCGATGGCTCTGCAGACGCTTTGTGACGTAATGGCTCTGCCACCCGCTTCCAGTTATAGTATATATTTAGACGTCTCTCTCTCTCTCTCTCTCTCTCTCTCTCTCTCTCTCTCTCTCTATCTCTCTCTATCTCTCTTTAGTTCTCTTTCGCTTGCGCCACGCTCGAGCTGCGAGCCGGAATGTATGTGTATACGAAATTCAAGCTCGCGTTCGTTCTAATTGGTGCATGTGTTTTGATAATTCGCTAAGTCTTCCGAGTACGAGCTGTTTTACCAAGAAAATCGCCTTTATCGTAGAATTCACAATGCGCGCCGCGAGAAATGATTTTAATTGCGTTTTACATTTAACAAAAGTTCTTTTGCCGTTCGCAGAAGAGTCACTACTTATCGTCTTATTTAGAATTTCAGATAAAGCTTCGAGTAATTACTGATCGGAGCCGGTAGTAGCCTAATGTTTTGTTATGCATGCGAAGAGTAGTATTGCAATCAGTACATCTTATCTAATCGTAGATTTTGTAGCTGTAATTATACTTCTAGTAATTGTAAATTAAAACATTTATAAAATCACTTTTTAAGGTTTATTATTATAGAATCAAAGCTTTCTTTTGTTAAAAGAAAATCCGGTTTCAATTAAAATCAAATGTACGTATAAAATTATAATTCTAGAATATTGAAATCTAAAACGTCCTGCTGGTGTACGGGTGTTTGATCACATTTCAAACTTATACATAAAATATGATATTAATTTTTTTTTTAATGAAAAAGCGCGATTCGGCCGCCGTACTTAATCGGATAAAATAAAATTACATTTTATTTCAATTACTTAAAATCTATAAATATTAATAATAATTTTTAGTTCTATCCATATATATCCAATACCAATTAAACCGTAAACCATCATACAAAAAGGAAAGGTAACACGTGTGAAATCGTACAGCGGGTAATAACTTATCAACATAATAGGGATAACACAAAACCGAAGCCCTTCCCCATTTTCCTTGGAATTACTGCGCCCCATAACCAGTTTCGTACACGCACCGCGGCTCTCCCCATCGGAAAACTTATATATAGACATCAATAACACCACAATAGCCGTCAAAACTGCGTTTCTCGCACGGCTCTCTCCCCCTTATCCTGAAAATTCGAAAAAATTCATAATTTACTGCGCTCTCGACGCATAAAGTTCGTCACCACGGCTGGCCGATCGAGCGGTCGTCGACGTCGCCGCGCGGCTGCGGAGTTAAAACTGTGGTCCATTGTTGTACAGTACGCGCATATAAACGCGACGCGCCCGGGAATAGATTTGGATCTGGTTGCAGCGGGCGGCGCGGCTGCTTTAAGTGCGTATACACACATATACACGCGCAGCAGCAGCGGTTCTCATGCGCGTAGGGCCACGGTTATGCTCTCTCGTGCGGCTATTTTTAGGAGGAGGCAGCGTGGAGGTGCTCTCCTCGTTTTATTTAGAGACTCGGGGATATCTATCGTCGAGAGACGAAGACGAGTTATCGCGATCAATCTTTATTTCCGTTATATAGCGATATTGTTCGACGGCGAGAGACTCGCGGTTTGTCGAGGTGATCGGGACGTTAATAAAGAGATACGTGGGGCGCGGTCGCGCGGAGATAGCGTCAAAATAACGCGAAGGGCGCTGTTTGTAATTTCTTTAATTGGCGTAGCGTGCTATATGAATCTGAGGAGAATGATTGCTTGGATGCGAAGATAAATTTCATGTCGCTATAGATCGTGTGCTTTTATCTTTATTTTGGAACGAGAAGAAAAATTTTTTTTTTTCAACTTTTGATTTATATTTATACTCAACCATAGGAAATGGCTTTGGTTGATGCACTCCGCTATAAGTAAAGTTATTTTTAAATATATTTTAAGATTTTACTTTTAACCCGAAACTAATATAATTGTGTTACGTAAGTCACCTATAAATTCCGGTAGAAATTTATTTACCACAGTTTTTAATTACGCTGAAAAGTTCAAAATTCTAATCTGAAATTATCTTGATCATTAATCATATTATAAAATCAGCCATTTTACTACGACAATTATAATTGAATAATACTAGAAGACTATATATTGCTCTCGTTATATTGAAATATAAAAAATAGGCATTAATCCGATTACTTATTGTGGTTCTCAGTACTCATTACACGAGCAAATCAGTTCGAACCCTACCCCTCGCTATTACGCAACCGCATTTAAAAAGCAATGTTTACCAATTGCTTAATACCGATGCGCCGACCATATATAAATAGCGTTACATTGGCTAACAGGGTATTCCGGAAAAAGGCATTATCACGCTCGGCGCATGATAAGCTTGGCGCTGCCGATTTTCTTCCAAGCACTGTATACGAGACGCGACTACACAGCCTGTATACGCATGTGTGTGTGTGTGTGTGTGTGTGTGTCTCGTACGTGCCGGGCACCGGATGTAATTCAACCGTAATTCAGCAATTTACATAATTGGCATAGATTGTCGTCGTCACAGTGCAGTTTCCTCCTCGCGCGAATCGTCGGCCAGTCAGTCGAACGACGCTAAAGCAGCAGCAGCAACAACAACAATGCATTTCGCAACGGTTGTTTGCCGCACTCGGCCACTGATCGTTACATTACGCGCCGTGTGCCGATGTGTAACATTGTATAACGTCGTTTCGATGCTGCGGACATTTTACATAGGTTAGGCGCGTCGAAAGGCTAGGTTATATAGTTTCTCACGGAGCTTGGCTTACGACAATTAGCTTTTCATCGTGGCGCGAGGGAAAACTGAATTTTCGTTTTTGTTACAATAGACGTGCCATTCAGTATATTTAATGAGGTGGGAAAGATTGAAAAATTGTTTGAAAATTCCCTTTAGTTGAAAATTTTAAGGCTTATGTGCGCGCGAGGAAATAATTAGCGTAAACGTGTAACCTTCTTGTTACGTCGAAATGAACTTTTCTCTTTACTTAAAAAGTTAGAAAGTTATGATCTTCTTTGTTCATAGTTAGAACTATACTTGAAAAAGGAAGAAGATC
>JAPYZO010011315.1:0-25008 GCA_030522905.1 Torymus flavipes
AGTCCACTTGATGGACGCTGTACAACTGCGGATTTTCATTTTAGATACTATAACAAACAAGAAAAACCTTGTCCCGAAGGTGTGCTCGAAAAAAAATTTCAAATCGTGTTTTCCGGTTTTTCGCCACTTTCATCGGAATTGTACATATATAAACCGTATTTTTTAAATTTAAATAATAAAAAGAATAAAAATAATATATTTTCTATCTTTTTATTTAGGGTGTTCCTCAGTAAGGGCTAAATTTATAGAACCGAATGAAAATTTGTTCAGAGATTCTTTTTGGTGCTTTGAACAACCCTATAAATTTTTAAAAGAATTTTCTGGCCAAGAGCTAAGCAATAATTTTTCAAAGATAATCGAAAAATATACATGCTCTTTGTAATCTTGTTTTCTACAAAAAATTATTTGTACTGGTCACTGGAGGGATTGATGTTTAATATATTTTTTTATTACACTAGCAAAATCAAACGCACTGCGCGCGTACTATTTTATTTTTGAAGTTAACAATATATTTTGTTTATTTTGTTTTTTCTTTAATTAGTTTAAATGATAGGATGATCAGATAATTTTTCAAAGCATGCAAAAATGTATCTATTTATTCTGTGTTTTAATTATTTAGTTTTAAAATGTTTAAGAATAAAAATTCATTTTCAAAAATTCAAATGTAGCAGAAGTTGGAATCTTTGCACCTATTCCTTACAGACCAATCAGATCATTCTTCAAATGCTTCACAACATCAGGCTATCATTTTATAAAGAAGGGATTACTGTGACAATTGACAATTTAATTGTTATTGTCTATACTATGAGTGATATAGAGAAATTGAACATTTGGAAATTATCAAATAATAATATAATTACCCGACGGTAGGTATTATGTTATATACCTCTTATCGGTACAACGTCGGTAAGTTAGGTAACTCAAGGTATACTATAATTACAATGATTAATACTAATTTAAAAAATAGCATTTTATTCATGTTATTGTTATGAATATTACAAGCTCTATTAATTGTAAAATAAAATATAATTTTTGTATTTTAATTCTAACTTAATTGCAAAATCTAAGAATGAACTTTGAATTTAAAAACTTCATTCACAAAAATAAACCAAAATATTTTTATTATTAGCAATTAATTAAAAATATGAATTTTGTTAATCAGTTTTGAAAATAATATTAATAATAATAATAATGATAATAATAATGATACTAATAATAATAATAATAATAATAATGATAATAATAATCAGTTAAGTTTTTTTCTGAGGATGTGCCGCAAAAGTAAAATAACAGTTTGATTGTGTCTAATCATGTTTATTTGTTTGTGTAGATCTAATGCTTCATATACGCTTAAATACAATTTTCTATTACAGAAAATAATATACGAAACTTAGGTAATGTACACGCTGTATATTAAATTTATAAATAGATTTCTTTTTGAAAACTTTTCGGTTACAGCATCCAATGCGATAAGTGGTTAAATATATTAATCTCATGTTGCGGATGCTCTCTCGGATAAGCAATAGACGCTCAATTCTCTTGACAAAAAGTATAAAAAAAAAAGAAAAACAACGAAAAAATACCATTCCTATACAATATAATTACTCTTATAGAAAGAAAGTTTTCTTATTTTTTTCATCTCCGTTAAACATCTCGACTCGATGACAATTCAATTGTACATATTGACGAAATAATACTTTTTTTCCACGGGATTAGACTACATTAGAAATCTTTTCCACGTCACTCTCACGTCTCGCACACGTGTGTCTCACACTTTCGCTCTCTCCCACTCGCACGTTGTAATAGTAAGTCTAGGATGATGCATAATCTTGTAGTTTAATGATGATTGTGATGTAAAAACGCAACGCGCTCGCGTATAAAGGCGGTCAAACAACTAATTGTCATGCAGTGCGCACACACTTTTTCGTAATATTCATTTCTTTTTGTCATCTTTCACATCGTCTCGTTTCGCGAGTGTAAAAAAACGCGCGCTCCGTTTCCTTACGATCCTCACCATCTCTGTGCATATCGTTTTAAAAAGTCGCCGTGTGCAAGAAACGCATGTTATATATCAATATAGCGAATATATTAACTTCATACAAATCCGTGAGATTTCTCAAAAACTCGATGCGATTCTTCCACAGCGCGCGTCGTTTATTATTATTTTTTTTCCTCTCTTATTTAACTTATTTACTCCTCCAAATATTTCACGCGAATATCAATAAACGAAAGGAAAGAAAAAACGAAGATATTTTACATAAATTCAAGCGACATTGTACAATGCAAAACCTTTCTTTTTTGTGTTTGTTTGTATATATCTTTGGTAGAAACTACTAAATAAATATTATCGCTTACACAGTGCACTTTTCCATTTCGAAGTGCTCGAGATTTTCTTTCACAAAATCTCGATGAAAATTTTTTCGCGCTCTCATGCCGAGTTACACTCGACACTGATTTTTGTTTAAAAAAAAAAAAAGTACGCGCACGTGTCATGTACAAAAAGGCGTTCTTTTAATCTGGGTAAAAAGACAACAACGGAAAAGCAATCGATCGTTCGGGTAACGTGTTCTTGATGAGAAAGAAACGTTATTCTCGTGTACCGACAATACGCGAGATTCTGCGTCGAAGGTTCGCCGTATAGATTCAACGTAAAATCGGACAATCGTATCGTGACTCGTACTCGTGATCGTCACTTATAATTCTAAATTGCAGCGTCAAATTCGTCTTCTTCGTCCGGATTTTCTTTCTCCAATTCGTTGATGCCTTAAAGATGTGAGAAAAAAAACGAAGAAATACGTCGCATTACAGAAAGTACGTATGGTAAAAACTGTACATAATAATTTGAACTCGTAGCATCGAATGTATAAACGAATATATCGGTAGTAAATCGCCTTCGCTTCATTCACTTTCTTCTTCTTTTGCAAGGAATTCCTCCCCTAATCAAAGTCGAGCGCTTAGCTACGTAAAGATTAGTCTACTCAATTAATACCGCAGTGATAAATATCTCTTTTTTTTCTTGTCTGTCTAATTACTACGTAGCCTCTAATACGCGCGCAATTGAAAATTCTTTTTTACTTGCAACGAGCAAAATTTTGCAGAGATGCTTTGTTTATAATATACATATTTTATACAAGCAAATCAGGATTCTACGGCATTCCTGCAACATTTTGTATGTTTCCCGACGAATTCAATAATACCATTTTTATATTTTGCATTCAGTGATAGCAATTCGACAATCAATTTTTCTCAACAAATCGGTATGTTGCTTACCTCATTTAGTAACGATTATAGCAGAAAACAATTAAAATTAATTTATAATATTAATTTACATTACATAAATTAAGCACTTTCCCACAAATACGTAACAGTACGATGTCGACCGATAAACAAGCCGAAACTAACTTTGTCAAATAAAATCAGTTCACGTCTACGTAATCAGGTTCGCAGAAATAGAAAAACGGTAAAATCGACGTCGGGACAATTTCAATATTCGCCATTTATAGCGCAGTTCACTCTTTACCTTTCAACTTTTAGAAACAATTTATCCAGTCTGTTTCCTTATAGATTTTTGAAAATTCATAAAATTTACAAAATCATTTGCATAATACCCACATACGTAACGCAACAAACGGAACCCATTAACAAACTGATCGAAGTCAAGAACTGATTCCAGTACTCCGGGGATTATTTAAATTTTCTTTAATATCGATTGTTTTATAATATTTTTAGCCCTTTCTTTCATTAATTTGACATAATAGTTCTAATACTTGGATGATACATTAACACTAAACACCGCAAGTTCTTGGAAAAAACTTTCAATGTATTACAATGATTAACTTCAACTATATCGTATAAGATTATTACTTATAACTTGTTAGCCATTAATATTGAGAAGAATTTTCTATTTACGATTAACAATAATTCTTACTGTTAAGTAAATGAAATAATACTGTTAGCTTAAAAAGGTTCGCCTGCGCGTACGTGAATAATATATATAATACTTTTCACTCTTTACAAATGACGATTACGATTTGAATTTCGGAGCGATATTTACAGAATACAGAAACGTATTTCATGATCAACGTATAGAGTCATTGTAAGAAATGCCGAGAAGTGACTGTATCAGTTCTTGATCGAAAGCAAAGTAAAAAATAAAGCAAAGCGATTTTTCTCCACTACATCGTTATACAAAAAAACTCGCTACTCTGATATCTCGACCCTGGCCTTTTCCGAAATTCGTGCGCTACCTATAGCCAGGGACGAGACATACACACACACACACACACACAATCGCAGCGTGATGACAACGTCTCACGAGATTCTCCCCCAGAATAACAACCGCACGCGCTACTTTGCTCAGCAGGACGAGCTCTTGAGCTCGGCGATGTCGGCGATGTTCTGCAGGAGGGTCTGCGCGTCTGTGCCGCTAGCGTTGTTGTTGTTGTTGCTGCTGTTGCTGCTGCTGTTGTTGCTGCCGCCTACGTTGGATTTGCCATTGATCATCGCGGTGGCGTTGGTGCCGCTACCGTGGTGGTAACGCTCCCTGAGGGTGCTTAATGCGGACAACAGTCTTGTATTCGACGACATGAGGCGCGAGTTGGCCGCGTCCAGGGCGGCTATCTGCTGCTCCTGCGCGTCGATCACGCGCTGCTTGTACGACAGCGCGGCCGACATCTTCTGCTGCTCGCGGCGCAGCTCCTCCTCCACAGAGATTAACCTGCAAAGCAGAGATTACTTTAGTCGGGGGTGTATTAGCTTGGAGGGAGGTATAGTTGTTGCTGTAGCTGTTGTTGGTTGGGCAATACAACGTGTAGATATAACGTAGCGGGGCTCAGCCTAACATATACTGAATTGAATTATTGAATATAAGTTTGAATGTCTTTGAAAGAGGTATTAATTATTATTACAAATTTTATACTAATAATATACTTTTATTCAGAGATTATTGATAAATATACGTGGACATTTGAATGAATGGAGAGCTTGTTCGATTTGGTGAATGTTAAGCTGAGCTGATGTGTGATAACAATGAAATATGAAATATATGAATGATTAACAAATTTTTTATATATATGTACATATGTGTATAACAAACGATCATAAATGAAATTTTAAAATATAATTTCGATGTGGAATATGCTGTTAAATCCAGAATATCATGGATTAATCAAAATCTCTTTTGTGCTTTACTTGCAAATATGTTACATATTCCACATTGCGTAAATTTGCTAAAAGCATAATTACAAGAATGAATGAAAATTTTAACATTTCTAGGATGTTAAAAATTTTCAAGGAGCTCCTAACATTTCATTTTTTTATATTCAAACTTAGAAAGTTTATGGAATTCGAAATTACTAGCTCCTAACATTTCATTTTTTTATATTCAAACTTAGAAAGTTTATGGAATTCGAAATTACTCTTTTAGGCAGCTCCTTTGGCTAATATTAAAATAACTCTTACATTATAGAAATGGAACTTATATAGTGCAGGATTACTTGTAATACATTAATTTGCACGCAAGGAAGCGCAACGAACAGAAAATCGAGCAACCAATACAAAGTCATACAAAGTATCGTTGCAGAAATAATATCGACTAAGAAAGTGAATTATAAAACGGCTGATTGAAAGTGTATTGTAGTTATACGGCTGATTGAAAGTGTATTGTAGTTATAAAAAATGTGTTCTGTGATAATGGCTAATGTCGATGAATATATGAGCAAAAAGCTATATGACAACATTGCGAGTAAAATAAATGTAACTTGTGTGTAAATATAAGTACAGGTTCTTACGTATCGTTTTGTGAAACGCAGAAGAAAAAGCAGTTTGGTGTGTTGAGCGCGTTGTGACTTGTATACATATTTCTTCAAAAAAACAATAACAAAAAATCAAGACGACAATAGTAAATGTATAGTCATGACAATCAAACGCTAAACACGTGACATAATAATGTATAAAAAATGTAAGAAGCTTAGAAATATATTTTGACTCTTACACCAAGATCCAGATCAAGCCAGAGTTTACCACAAATGCAGCGGATAGAATGGACAGGAAAACATAGTCGATTAGATTAGAGAAATTATACTTATGTGAATTTCAAATCTACTTTTGATTTTCAATATGGCTACTTTTAAATTTTGAATAGTCTGAGTGTTTTTCTCTTTATTTTACTCTGGTAGTTAAATCTTGATCGTTCGATGAACGCGCGTGATATAAAGATTTTGCATTTGAAGCGTCGATACTTGATATTGAAATGGAAACGGGCGGTGATAAGTTGTGATGCGCGATTTCTCTGAACGGTCACAGGCAGGCAAAGTATCACTATTCATTTCAAGTACGATAATCCCTTGCTTTTCACAGTAATCGCATACGGTATTGCTATTCTATTTTTTTCAAATTTATCGTTCATTTTCACTGTTTGCGTATTATCGTTTTAATACAAAATCAAACTATAATATCACTCGTTGAATTTTCCGGAAATGTTAATGATCATTTTCTCATGAGAAGAGTTTTAGTATAAATCAGTATTTTTAATAATATTAAATTATTAATCATTTTAATATCTATATGATCATGTTCTACACATTTAGTGATTATTAATGAATTTTGATCCGATTAAAGAAAAAGAAAAAACATAACTTGCGTTTCTGAAATGAAAAAAAATTCACAAGCAATGACACTTCTGTGACCAATAATACATATCACTTGACATTTTGCTTCAGGTTAGTAGTCATCGCAATGTAACAAACATCAATCAACCCAACAATTTCGTTATTAGTAAAAAATATATACTCGGTTAGCCGAAGGGATTCGGACTTTGAGAAAATGAACAGCGAGTGAGTATACGAAAGTTATATATCGTAGATTAAAAAAAAACAGGAGAGAGAGAGAGAGATAGGTAGAGATAGAACATTGGTGCGATGGTGGATAAAGTCAGTAGTCGTCAAAAGATTAGTACCTGGAGATAATGCTCTTCATTTTGGAGTCCGGACCGACGCCGTCAACGTCGGCGTCCTCGGCGGCGCCCAGCCGAGCGCGCAGTCGGTCGACGCTGCTCTGCAGCCTCTCGATTTCCACCTCATACTGGAATAATGCGAATAGAGCAGAGATGTCGTTTTGTTAGTTACAGGGTTAAAACCGTAGGAGAAAATAAATGATGATATGTGTATGATATGATATAGAAACACACTGTTTCGGAAAGTTAAAGTTAAGATACTGTTATTGACTGTTGTTAATAAAAAATTAGATTTCGAGATATCGAGACAAAGAACGATTTTCGTTTGAAATATATATACTTTTGGGCCAGAATAGAGTAAGAAATTTTGACAAAAATTTTGAAATATCAGAAAAAGACAATTTTTTCTTTAATTTTATCTCAGTACACCCATCACGTTCATTACCTGATCAATGCTTCGATGGCTCCTGGACTTGCTTCGCCTCGTGGCGCAGCTCTCCTCCTCACTCGTGTCCGACAGATCCCTCGTCGAGTCCAACGACAGCCTCCTCCTCAGTTTCGTGCAGCAAACGTTATTCTGCTGGTCGTTGTTACTAGGTCTCAGAGCAGAATTATTCTGCCTCCAGGGATGCGTCGGTAGTCCATTCCTTTGCAGGTTTCTGGCATTCTGCTGCAGTGGCGGTGACGGACTCAGATCGACACCTCTGACACTTTCTACACCACCGTTGCTACCCTCGCGTTCATCGGAGCTGGTGCTACCACGGCGTCCGTTGCGTCCGTGATGATTGGACTCCATGTGATAGACCGGGTTGGCGAAGGCAAGAGGCGCGTTGCCCAGAATGTGAGCATTGGCATTGCCACCAGTAAGATCGACAGGACTGGAGCTCTGGCTGTACGCGGCGAAGCTCTGGTATCCCGACGAAGCGACGTTACTCAGTTGAGAGATCGAGATCTGGGAACCTTTCTGGGATTTCGATTCCGAGACCTCGTCGTCAGCGTACCTCAGGAGATCAGAGAGCTCGTCGAGGTTACCGTTGGCCAGCTGACCAGTTGTGTTGTTACCGCTAGCGGATTTCGAGTTGAGATAGCTGTTGTTGTTCGGTTGATGATTGATCGACAGAGTGATGTTCGAGCTCTGGTGATTGTTCGCATTTATCGTTGTCTTCGAGACGTTATTGTAGTTCTGCTGATGCGTCTGATTGGCGTTCTCCTCTTTGTGGCAGTGATTTCTGCTCGCCGACCTCGTCACGTTGTAATTATTGTGGTTATAATTGTCCTCGCACCTATCGTGGATATCGAGATTCTGCAACCTGGAGATATTGTGCCTGTGTGTCTGCGCCAGCGTGCCGTTATTCGACTGGCTGCCGGTAATATTGTAATTCGAGTCCTTCAGATTACTGTGACTCTCGGACCTCGTGGGACTGGTCGGATGGCTGGCAGTCTGGCAGTGATTAACATTCGCCAAACTGGCGCTCGTCGTCAGCCTATACCCTGGTCCACTCCTATTATTCGGAAACGCGTTAGCACGTTGATGCTGTTGATGTTGTTGTTGATGATGATGATGCTGCTGTTGTCTGGCGATCGGCGTTGGTGACCTCGAGATAAACGCCGGCGGTTCCAGCGGATAATCTTCTGAATTGATCTGCAGCTGCAACTTGCCATTTGTGGGTAGATACGCGTTTCTGGGTAACGTTGCAGCCCTCACGACGTTGGGGCTGCGCGTGCCGTTGCTCGTGCTGTGACCCAGGGTATTACTCTGAATGATCTCGGTACTGTCGCCAATCGTGCCGTTCAGAGTGCTGTGGTTGCTGCTGAGCGTCGACGTCGCCGAGATCGAAAGGTTCGTGTTACTGTTGGCGATCGTAGGGTCATTGTAGCGAAATATGTTGTTCTGTAAGTTCGGGTAACGGATACTCGAGGGTACGGGACTCGGCCCTGGTTGATCGAGTGCCTGGGAGATGCGGTCGAGGATATCTGGTAAACGAGCCAAGGGAGAGGAGAGGGAGGACGCGGAAATAGCGCCCACACTCTCACGGAGAAGGGAGTGCAGCAGAGAGAGCTGCTTGCCCAGGTCGATGTAGCCATCGTACTCGAGGGCTGAGGTCGGTGCGTCCTTTGGCGAACTCTGTAATAATTGTGGATTTGTTATTACTGTGCAAGAATTAAAAGCTTAATGTAATTCGCGTGTATATGGATGCTTTTCCAGATCAAGTAAAATAAAATTTGTTTTATTTTTAATAGAATAAGGAGTGTACTTTAATCAAAATGAGAGTTTATAATTTGTTCAGAAGCTAAAGTTTAAAATTGTAACGTTTACACTTTCGTCGCATATAAAAACTGGAGTACCGTAAGAAAATGGAACTCTGAGAAATTCTTCAACACAAGACTAAAACGAGCGATAACGTAAAATAGCTATTTAAGAATACTCCAGCAAAGTTTTATGGATCGATATAAAATTACTCTGGAAAATATATATCGCGCGAGAATCTCTTAAAAGTTTTTAAAGTGGAGCGCGCGAGCTCGCGCTCGCTCGAAACTTTCGTAATAACCTCTCGTCAGCGGCCGAAATTATTACCTAGTCGGCTGGGCGGGCGAGCGGGCGTGCATACTTTTCTGTTATATAAGCCGG
Organism: Torymus flavipes; assembly: GCA_030522905.1. Taxonomy (NCBI): domain Eukaryota; kingdom Metazoa; phylum Arthropoda; class Insecta; order Hymenoptera; family Torymidae; genus Torymus; species Torymus flavipes. The sequence goes on from JAPYZO010011315.1 coordinate 9,582, forward strand.
CCATTACTCATGTACTCACGCTTATTAATTGCAAGAAGGTCTTCATCGAGGGAGCCTCGCGCTCCAGGACATCGTTCATGAATTCCATGAAGTTCTCCTTGCCCTGGAATCGCGTGAAGTTGGCGAGGGTCTGCAGTGTCTTCGCCACCAGCGTCAAGTTCCTCGCCGCCTTTTCGTTCGGGTATTCTGCAAGAAGAGCGTCGTCGTTCAATTTTCTCTCATGGAGAGTGAGACAGAGAGAAAGAGAGGAAGAAGAAGAAGAATAATGGTTATACGGAGGGGAAATTAAACGAGAGTGTAAAGTAATTGGCTCAGGGGAGCTTTGTCGTCAAAGGGAAAAGTGTCTTTTCGGCTGTAAAAGCAATTACCGCGTGGTTGCGTCGTTTTGCGCGCGAAATGAGGCTTATTATTACAGGAAGGAGTGTCGTTGCGAAAGAACAATCTTTGGAAAATAAGAGATCGTTACAGTTAAGGTTTTAACGATGCTATTATGGGCTTTGGAATGCTATAGTTTTTAGTAAATTTATTGAAATTAATGATAAGCAACGGCTGCATAATTACATTAGAAATTTAACGTTGAAATATACCGTGCCAATTTATACGATGAACTATACCGCTTTATTAATTGTAAAAAAAAAGTTAGTAAACTCTTTATGGCTACTAAAAGCCGTACTAAACTTTTTTTATTAGTTATTAAACTTAAATTCTTAACTTTGTGACGCAACTTATCTCGAGATTATACATGCTTTATTTTTAATATCATACAATTAGGAAAATACGTTCTATATGCAATTTTCCCATTAAAATAAATCCAACTGTAGACCGTAACAAATTAAAACTAAAGAATATTAAAATTACAGTAAATTTTTGCGTATCTTTGTAAAAATCCAAACTTACCGTGTGTAATATTAAACAACGACGGGCTGAGAATCGCAGGACACAAGAACCTGAGGAAAATCGAGGCAGAAATGAGATTGTCCGCCATGTCCTCGCGACCCATCTCAGCCAGCCTCTCCCTGAAGATCCTGAAGCACTCCCTCAGCTCGACGGGGAAGTGCGAGTGACTCGCCAGTATCCTGCTCCAGGCGAGCTCGACGGCGGCTCTGAGGTTCTGCTGCTGCTTGTGAAGCGCGGCAACGGACGCGACCTTCAGCGGATCGACCTCGCAGTCGCCACCCTCGACGGCGCCGCGTACCACGGGCCCCAGAGTTTCTTGCAGATAGCGGTCGCCTGTTAGCTTCAGGTAAGCTTCCATTGCTTTCGTTGCCAGGCTGTTGCCGCGGAACGTCAGCCTCTCGTCGTCTGTAAGAGGGGGAGAAAGTGACGCAGGGTTAGCGTATGGTTTATCTTATCGAAGCATCTCGGCTGCAGAGATGCAGGTGTTTCGGAGTCGTTCTTTCGGGGATTATCGTGTTTAGGTAGTCGAGAGGTATTAAAAAATACGTGCTTCTAAATTAGGAACAAGTTACTAGAATTGAAAACAATAAATTTAAAAAAAAACAATTTTTATGTACAATAATTTTGAAATTTCGTACTATATACAAATGAAAGATAATATTTAAACGTTAAAAAGTATTTGGAAATAATAAAAATTATCCTAACGTAACATTATTTTTAAAAAAAAGTATAGAAAATCCGTTGTTACTTACCAATTCTGTGAATGTCCATCATGACCAGATCGGCGAGAAACTGGGGCGCCTGCTTCTCCCTCTGCATAACATTGACGAGAGCCGTGGCAATGTCCTCCTTCGCTTTGACGCCAATCACGGGCTCGAGTTTCTCGCAGAGGGCCGCGTAGTCGTTCTTGAGGTACTCGAGGAACTCCTGGTAGACCTGGACGGGCAGTATGTCGACCGACTGGAAGCGGCACTTGACGCGCAGCGTCGGCGGCTCCTTGAGCGGACCCTTGTCGCCGACCACCGGGTACCATTTCTCGGTCAGGTAGCGCGACGTCACGTTGTGCACGGGTATGTTAACCGAGCCTGTGCGAAAAAAGAGAAGAAGGGAAATGGTATATAGTGAGATTAGTGTACACGGTTGAATGGGTTTCCGGGCTTTTGTGCGACTTTTTCGAGAGGAAGTTTGGGAGGATTGAGTGCGGGGGTGATTTGCGAGGATTTTGTGCGTGGTTGGAATGTTGGAGCGCATTGCATTAGAAGGACGTAATAGTTGGGCAAATTTAAAGCCTGTGTTTCCTAATCTTGGACGGAATTCTGAAGATTTTCAACGCGTCTATTGTTTTCTACGCCATACAGTAAAGAGAAACGGAAATGAGTACATTTTGAAATAAATTTTTTACTTATATACATTGAAAATCTTTTTTATATTTTTGCAATAAATTGCAAATTTGTTTTCACGATATAAATTAATGAAAACATAATGAAACCGAAACATATTTCTCTCGTTTCATGTACGTTTCTGTCGCTCTTCTCTAAAGTGACTTTTGAAAGCGCGTGAATAAGATTGTACAAACTTTCTATGAATAGGAGAAAGAGGGATGGAACTTTTCCTTTTAAATGCGGATACACGAAAAACGTATTTTCCATTCAAATCAAAAGGGGACAGGAAAGTTTTCTTTGAATTGTATACATTAATCCATGTTCGCAGCATAAATTCACGATTGTTTAAATTTAAAAAACTCTATTTCATTTTTCACACAATACAAAAATAAATCACAGCTAATACTTTATATCCCCACTAACCGACCAGACATCTCGAAGCCACTCTGTACTGATTGAATGTTCAACCCTCGCGCGCGAGCGCATAAACTGTGCCATAATCGTAAATTCCTTAAACCATTGTCCTCCCTCTTCTCCTCCCTAATCAAGCGAGACGCGAGTCAAGCCGGACGCGATTCGACGCAACTCGTCTCTCCCATCTATCCATCCACATCCCTAAAAGATCTCTCATCGTCGCCCGAGTACACGGGCATTTTCCCGCTGTCTCGTAAATCGCGTCAGCTGAAAAAAGCCTACTCCCAGTGCTCCTACACGCGTTTCCCTCCTTTATACATATAAAACGCCGGGGGCCCGAGTGGCACACGCGCCAGGAGCAGACGCAACTGGCCCCATTCGGCACGCGACAATACACAGTCTCCCCTCCGTCCGTCCGGCCCCTTACACGCACGCTATAAGATTAAGATTTACGAAAAGCGGAGGCGCAGGCAGGCAGGAAGGAAGAATAGGCATGAGCGAGAGAAAAGTCAATGGGAAATGAAAAACGACTGTATAAGACTGCTGCTACTCACCGATCAGTACGTTCTTGTCGCGCTTCTTCTTACGGTCGGCCTCGCGGTAGAGGTTCACCTGGATGGTATTGACGGCCGGCAGGTGATGGAAGTCGAAGCGCTCGCCCCAGAAGCACAGGTCGGCCTTGAGTTTGGCAGTCGTGCGGGCGTAGAGGGTCGAGTCGAGGCATACCTCGCAGAAGTAGCGCTTCTTCGCGGGCACGCCCTTAGCCTCCAGCAGCCAGATCTGCAGCGAGTTGTCTGTGCGACGTGTCTGCTCGGCCTCCGGCTGCACGGATTTGCGCAGGCTGTGTCGGGATCAGAGAAATTTTCCACGTGAGAGATTTTTTCTGAGTGGCTGAATGGTTACATATTGTGAGGTTTCTCGGGTTGATGGTTTGATTATGGCTGTGTGTGTGTTTTGTATGAAGGGTTTTTATGTTATTGGGTTGTGGAAAAATTGTGAGAAGGATTGGAAGAAATGTAGGATGGGTGATGGGAGAATTTTTGACGTTGAGATGTGACACTTGATGTTTAAGATGTACTTGGAGGCATGTTGAAGGAACAAGAATTTTAATTGTAGCTAACAATCGTTTTTATTCACTAAATGTCCAATGCAAAAGAAATAATAATTAAAAGTTTTTTTATGGCGTCAAAATGTCGTATGCCGAAATACTAGTTAATTTTTCAAATATTTGTTGCAGACGTATAACGTTGTGGATTTTCTACTGAAAGAAAACGAAAGTAAAGAACATCGGCTTCGATTTGTAAAGCTGAAGTAGCCAAAGGCAATATTTGCTTTGACGCCGCGTGCGCGGCCGAGGAATACGTTATAAAAATAGTGCCTTCAATGCATCGTAAATTAAAGCTCGTACTTTCTAAAGACTAGCATTTTCCATCGCGCGGCGAGTATGTCTACCTTTTCTTCAAGATATACGTGGCTCATAAATTAGTGGCGTTAATAATGGTGCCAGTGGTTGTTGAATATTTTACAACTAAAAGCTACTTTTAAAACGGCAACAATTATTGTAATCTATAATGAAATCAATGTTTGTTGTGAGTTGGAAAAAAAAGTATAACCGCTTCTATGTATACCATCTAATAATTTTACTGACAGTATTATTCAATACATTGACCTTTATGAACCAACCGTCATCTTGATAAACTAAAGAGTGTCAGGAAAAAAAACTATCGGTAATTTTAATACAAGGTCGGCTATTATTTGAAGATGATAATGCAGACTGTCAAGTCACTCGAATATTTTGGAAACGTCATGCGTCTGATTATTTGAAAGTAACTTTAATAACTGCGCACTGTATAGAGAGCTTACTGTAAATGTTTTTTCTCCCTAGTCATTTCGTATGCATATTCACTACTTTTAATAATTTTTTTTATCAAAGTACATCAAGCCGTAACAAAACAACTCTCTACTAGTCTTACAGTATGACCTTGTGTAACAATTCCATGTTCAATTAGCGCACTGATATTAAACAAAATAATGTCAAGAAGCATAGCCCTATCTGTGGGAAAAGAATGCCACTCTGTTACAGTTTCTTGTCGGCTAATTACTCATAAATTTAGTTCAATGACAGTTACAGAACGCATAAAACACTATTACAACTACCCATCCCGCACCCTAATTACCCGCCGCATTATCTCAATTATGAAATTCCTTCTCCTATATACATCATAGTATCGACAACGCGTAACAGAAGCATAACTCACCTGTGAAGCCACTGTTCCCTCTCATGTGCCGTCCTACAGCTAAAGTACTTCGGTCCACCATTGCTGGGCGTCACCTGGAAGCAGTGCGGCCTGCCGAGCAGGCTCGGGTGGAGCGGCGTCACCGCGGCGAGGTCCATGGAGGTGACCGCCTGGCCGCAGAGCAGCGACTCGTGCGATCGGCAGCCTCTGAGGCCGCCTGGACCGACGCCCCCGAGGCCGCCTCGCTGCTTCTGTCGCTCGAGCTTCGTCACGCTCTTCGTCCTCTTCAGCGGATTCGATCGGAACGATCGCTTCGAGAAGAAGTTCTGTGAGGAATGAAGAGAAGAAACGATGGATTAGATCGGAGGAAGTCAACGTTTATAATGTTGTTGATTGATATGAGGGGTTTGTTTGGGTAAAAGGTGTATAACACCTGTTTCCAGTTGTTTTGGTATGCATAAGTATGGGATAAAAGTATCGAAACGAACGTTTATAGCGGCTTGCGTAGTGTATACTTTAGAGGGAATGATGGCAAAAAGTGATATATCGGCTGTAAATTAGCGAAATTAAAGTTCGCGTTTTTGCATGCATCGGGTATATACCGTTTGTTCTATAAAACGTATCAAACGGTTACTTTATAAAATTCATATAAACACCAGGATGCATCTTTAAGATTCCAGTTTGATTATACATATGCAAAAACTGCATGTTTGTTCGTCTTTTATACCGCAACTGGATTGCCAGAGAGTAGCCGCCAGTCGCAGTTACACATCCGTTAAAAAGTTGGAAAAACATTTTATGGTGTATATACCGTCGCCGTTACATATAGCTGTCTACCAGCAGCGCGTGCACTGTAATTACGCTTGATTTGTACGTAAGACGTGTTGATTATATAGTTTCATGAGAGATAAATATGGAAAATATACTTTAAACATTAAATATGATTTACAAAAAAGCGAATTTGTAAGCGGCGAGTGTATTTAAAAATCTTATGCAACGCAAGTTTTTCCTTCCAAAATAAAACCACGTTTTTTAAACAACCCGCCAAGATAAATTACAAACATCGCTTTGAAAATAAAAAAAAAACATTGTCAAAAAAAGTCATACCTCGAGTGTCCCACAATACACACACACACACACTTTCACATCACAAACATGAGCGCTCCGCGCCTCATCATATTTAGAGAGATTGACACGCTCGGCCAAATCACCACTCGGCGAACGAAAGCAATAAGATGATGAAAAAAAGGCGATCAATGTCACACGGGTTTCACCTTGATCGAACGCCTGCACACACACACGTGCGGCAATCGATCAAAAATCCACGGATATATACCAAAACACAACGCGATGTCGCCGGACCGAAGGAGGAAGCGCGACTGGCCGATCGGATATCGGCGGGATCTCCTCTCGCATCCGCAGGTGAAAGGTGGAGTAGAGTCGCTTAGGTGATATAGGGGGGACTTGAGTCCCGCGCGGCTAATGCACGCACGTATGCGCGCGAAAGCTGCGCGCGTGGTACACTTTGAGAAGATCGGATCGGGAAAAAGGAAAACGGGCGCGGGGTAATTGAGACGCGGATTGGGTTTTGTTCGAGAGCTCGTGGTTGCGAAATTGTTCGGGAAAAAGAAAGTGGGTTGGCTTTTTTGTTTGTTTGTTAATTGATTGAGTTTGGGAGAGGTTTGAGGCTCGAATAAATACTTTTAGCGTGAAAGTATAGTGTGTATAATGGCAAAAGAATTTTTCGATTTCTTATCATAATAATGATAATGAAATATACATTCGGTCGTGTTTTACAAGTTTAACGTCGTGTTTAGTACTGTCGTTGATGATTTTTTTTTATATGGCACGGGATGTGGTCAAGTTAAATGTAGAATGGCATCTACTAAGCCGAGATTGAGAAGATAAACATCATAAACTCCAATATTAAATGATGGTAATATTACACCTAATTTCTTTTTTTATGTGTAGATTTATTAGAAACATTAATTTAGCTGGTTTGGATCGAACAGCATTTTTTAAAAGTATAGGCTTCGATCCCGACCCAAATAGTTTTAGCACTACTAATCTTATCAGTAACTGGAATGATGTCCGCAATTATCGCGTCGCGACCACGATGTACCAAAAGAGAAGTTAGAAAGTACAATCCTGCGCGACCTTGATGATCAAAACTCGACACTGGACGCTAGACATTTTGCTTTTTCTGCTAGTCGCCGACAATTGAGCAGATCTTTAATGCGATTTCTCCTTGAGCTATTTTAGAAAAGTCGAGATCTGGCTTTTTAACGAGGAAGTTAAAAGTCGTAACCAGTTTCGCGTAAGTCACCTTATAACATTATACGAGCGGGCGCATTAGTTGATAATTGAGCGAATTCCGCATGCTTTCATCAAGTGATTTATTTTATTCGTCTGATTCCGGGAAGATTAACCTTATTAAATATAGCACCTTGGCAAGGCTAAAGAAAATTTTCTCGTACACATGTATGTTGTCTCACGTAAATATTTTATCTATTCAGGTCAGCGCTGTAAGAGCACAACCAAACTAACTTAACCGCTAATCGTGGCAGCGAGAATTAAAATTCTATTGTTAAAAAATAAGGAATTTTAATGTATATATTTTGAAAGATTGATAGTTTTGTGAGAGAAAGAAAAAGCACCTGCACTTAGCTAAAACATCTGTATAGGCTCTAATCATGGCACCAACGAAAAAAAAAAACATAAATATCGGCTTGGTTATCGGTCGATTGCCCAAGCGCGAGATATACGCAGGCGTCGACAAAAAAAGGCTAAACCGTGACAGCGTAATTGTTTGCCGCGGCCTCTTGTTTAACCGGTATTAGCACTTTGCCTGATGTTCATCGGGATACCTTAACATTGTATTCTCACGATTAATACATTAATTTTCGAAGATAATTTCTCCTAATCTATAGAAGCAATTTCTAACGATAAATTAATGAATTTACGATCGGAGAAACTTGAGATTATAAACTGTATATATATATTTTGCTATTAATCCGTCTATTGTACAAAAGAAAACGCAGTTACTAATGCAAAAACAGCATGTACCAACTGCATTCAACACTAACGACAAGTTTAGGAAAACCACCGAAAAATTACCCTAGTAGTGAAGTATCCGATGATCGCACTGACGACGCGCTCGCTCTCGCTGCTCGAATCCTTCACCGGCTCCTGGCACATAGTCCTCCGTCTGTCGCGCATAGACCGCCGCCGTCTCAGAGCTCGCTTCCTCCGCCTCCTCGTCCTAAAGCGCGGCGGGCAGGCCAGACAGCAGCTCATGTGAGAAAACCCACCACGGCATCGCCTCTATATCTGTGTATAACCGTGATTCGACGGATTCCTGCCGGATACATTCGTTGAGGATTTTCGTTACATTATACGGTACAATGATTTTTTAAATGCTTGGTGCACGAGAGGACGATTGATGGCTCGTGTGGGTGGAGAAGAGGATGTAACGCTGCGAGCTGTTTGTATAAATATTTTCAGAGGGAGTGTGCGTCGATCTTTGCATTCCTCGAGTAGGTTTTTTCGGTGATGTTCGTGTACCCGCGAGAACGAGGAAGAGTAATTTATTCCACGGGAACCTGTTTGAAGTGCTATGATAATGGGTGTGTGTGTCTGTTTGCGCGTTTCAAAAGTATACGCTGTAAGGTAAACAAAAGAAAATTTCTCGCTGATTAAGCTTTAGTGTGGAAACGGTATGACGTTAAATAGCGATATAAGTTTTCTCTCGTATATATAGCGGGAAACACGTTTGCTGAATGCCAAGTGAGAGGCGATTATGCGCGAGACTTTAAAGTGTAGATACTTCGCGTTCGCGATACACCGCGTGTTCGAATAGTTATTCTTTAAATACCGCAATTCCCGCTTTTATATTATTGCGTTGTTCAGCAATCATGACTCACGCCGGTAACATTATCGATTACTTATTGATACGCGCGCGTGCATCGATGATTTTATGACGATTTCGTTCGCGGCGTATAGAGAGTGCAGTTATATACATGACGAAATGTGTTTGATTTATAGCGTTACATCCATCGCGCGAGGTATGCACAAACAACACGGCTTTTGTAACTTTTAAATCAAATAAAAAATCCTTTGGATGTTACTGATACCAAGACTCCATTAGATTGCAATGTAATCAAAATACTACAAAATTAATTCTTTATCGCTTAAACAAAATTGCTGTATGAATATTAACTAACATTACGAATTGACAGATTTGATATTTTGCACTTCGTACAGTTTAAACTTCCAAACAATTCCCATTATAACATTTAAACAGCTTACTCAGCAGCGTTACAGCACCACCTCCACATACCTTATACCTCTCTTTCCACACTTGATAACACGCGCACCTTGTCGCCACAGTAGGTAATCCTCGACTGCTCTTGCCGCACGGCGGTGTTCGCCTTTTCTTTCTGACGTCGTCGTTGCCTCTCTGCTCCGATATCTCCGGCGATAAGCTCCCCGCTGCTACCGACTGATAACGCGCGCTGTTTTTCGCGGGAACAACGACTACAATGATGACGATGGGCCTCTCTATTCAGACGCCGTGGAGCCGGCTTGACTCACGTGCCCGAATTTCCCTCTCAGCAGATTTCGCTATCGTGGTGTACGTATATGTAAGTAAGAACTGATAGCAAGGTCAGTGTATATGGAAAAATCGGTGTCGACATGAAAACACACGCCGGGCCATTCGTATTCGTCCGTCCTGCGACACACTGTTCTCCGCAATTTCGTAATGAATTTATATCACTTTGTTCACTGTCGCACAAAATATCCGCCGAAAATCGCAGACCTTGATATCTATACCAATCGAGCAGCCTTCACATATAACGACACTTCCGCGCTCTCGTACCTCCGAGCACCGACTAAAAATCCTCCGTCTCTCTTTCTCTTATACTGCACACACTCGCGATCACTGGCGAACTTCCGCGCCAGGTATATCCGAGATATTTTCGGCGCGGGAAACGGTGGGCGTCACACACGGGCGCGCGCAGGTAGCTATATACACTCTCCGAAGAGAACTTCTCGCTCCGCACCGCCGGCACCAATTAACATCCGGCCGCGGAAAAGCGTAAGCGCTGCAACCACGTCACACACGCTGCACGTGGGAGCGGACCTTTAAATTTTTCACGACGATAGTCGGCCCCGGCCCGGTTTCGCAACGAATTCGCGGGTATTGCTCAACAGTGTCGCTGCTGTTGCTGCTGCTCCGACTTTTCTTTTCGCGGGCGAACAATCGAATCGTTGAGCGAGCGATAACTGTAAACGCGCGACGTTCCAGGCCAGAAGACGTTTTGTTTCGCTGCTCGGCCGCAGAGTCGCGTGAGAGCAGCCAATGGCTGATTTATGCCCCCGTCCGTTGAAGGTGTTATTATGGGCCTTTGACTAATGGCGTGTTTAACAGGCAGAATTGATTTTTTTTTTAAGAGAGCGGTCACGTATGTAATAACAGAGAACACACGGAGTTAGTGCTCGTTTAAACTTTATTCATATGTATAATCTCACTCAACAATGGTTCGACGATACTCTTTCGCTACTCAACACAGCAGTATTCAACAATTCTCCACACACAATCAACTCTTTTTAAAAATCTTTATAAATAAATAAATAATTAAAAACAGCTTTAAAAAAAAACTTGGTCTAACCGAAACCGTAACACCACGGGTATAGCGCCATGTCTCGCTATAACACACACACACACACGCGCGCGCGCGACAGCAACCACAGCACCTCGCTCGGCGAAATCTCAACGCGGACTGATCCGGCTGAGCGCGCCTGCAGATGCTCATCCGAGGGATACGCATGCCGGTGCGTATACATGGATACACACATATATGTATACGCACGCACCAGTCGCGTATAGCTCTGCCCTCTCTACACGCGCTCCGCTTTTTCGGGCGCGCGCGGGCCCCTATATACCTACCTCTCCATTCAGGTGAGTCGTGGAACGACCGTGTATATATGTATGCGAACGGTCGGGGAGGGTAAAAACGGCGGCGGCGGCCCCCGACAAAAACGTCTTCGAGGGGTTCTCAACGAGCGCGAACTCGCCGTGGACTCGATTTTTCGAGGGGCCCTTGTGTATAGCGCAAGGTATTGTGTGCTCTCTTTCGGCCGAGACGTATGTACAGGGGCCCGCCGTGCGTTTCTTCTTTTCGAGGAGCTGCCATGGCGCGAAATGTATGAGAGAGGTGGGGTTCGGTGGGTTTTAATTTTGGCGTAATTGCGATCGGAGTCGACGAGTATATATGAGTATATGTGTCCGAAAAGGCGCGTAGGGGCGGCTATGGTGACGAATTTCGTGGGAGAGGGTGAGTTGAGAGTGAATAGGTGTGTATGTATATAGTGCTCGATGAAAAATTTCGTTTTGTTTTTTTATAGTGGTTCAAAGTGTAACGAACGGGCTGCTTGAGCGATGAATCATACGCGCGGTAAATGACAATGTAATTGGAGAGGTCTGTGTGTCGTTTTCGTTGCGATAATGCAGAAAACGTGCGCTCGCTGGTTTAATGTACGTTGCGCGCGATAACGGTTGCGAAGTGCGAGCGTATATTATATGTATAAATAATTATGGTAGCGAAGAGATAAGGAGACTGAACTGGATTCCTTACGAAAAATTGGTGCCAGACTTTTTCTGGGCTATATCGTTTGAGACAAATGTTATTATCACATTTTTGAATGTATACTGTGTTGTCGAGAGGATATTTGTACACGCGTGTTTCACAGAGAAAATTGTCTGACTCTTTGCAAATCTCGCGTTATTAAAAAAAAAATGCCTTTTCCCAGCATTATATTCTCTTGTTCTGAAATTTTACAAAAGGTTTTTCGACGGTTTATGCAATTTCACGCGAGAAAAAACAAATTTCACAAAAAGTCTACTAAAACCGAATTTTAGAGACTTACAAACGTGCGTTTCAAAATTCAGCTACACCATCACGTTCTTACGGGCGCGTGTATCACCTGGTAGAATCTGAGAGAGCGAGAGCACGCGACGTCGATCGGAATCTCGGTCGCCAAGGAGGAAGTGAAGAAGATGACAAAACGCAGGGTGACTTTGGATTCCTAAGCGACCCGATGGGAGATTTTTCGGAAAACTTACCGGGGGCTCGAATGAGAATTAGATGGGCCAAGTCGAGTAGCCCGTTATTGATGGAATGGCTCGTGTGAGCTGTCCCGTGATTTGCATAATTTTTTAATTTGTTCGTTTTTCGGGTAACGAATAAATAATGCAAGTGTTATTTTGACTTTTAGAAGAGGGTATAAAATATTTCTTAAAGGTAATGTTTGGACTTTACGCTGAAAAAATATTAAACGATAATATAATATGCTTTTAAATTAGAAAATAAAAATTCCATTTAATATTTTTTATTTAATTATCAGATGTTGGTTGACTGTTATACTAGTTAAATAAATTAAATTTATCTTATTTTACTTTATTTTCATTAAAAGACGTGCATGAGCGCTCATACATGTAAAGATAAAAGTGTGGAACAGCCGCTACAAGTATCAGCAGTATAGCTATAAATATCCTCATTGATTTCCTCTAGTCGTAGGAGTCGAGCAGAGATAAAGTTTCCTGCATTACCGGCAAGAGGATAAGCATTATACTCCAACAGTTTATTTATCCTATAAATACCATTAGAAATTGTTTAATAATGTATACAAAAAATTATTTACCACGTCGATTAATTGCAAAATAAAAAAAATCAGTTCGACTTTGAGATAAAAATTATTAATTGAGAACATCTTAATAAAATATAACATTTTTTGCAAATTTACTTTTTCATTTATTATAATTTATTATAATTTGAATAAAAGAATTATTTATATCTCTTATTTTTCATCTGACGTTAACTATAGAAAACACATAAAATTATATAAATAATAAAATCAAACTATTATATAACATCCAAAGGTTTTTAAAATGCTAGACAAAATTATATAATTTTTAAAATATTATTATAAATAAATAAATTTTATTGGTAGAAAAATGTTTAATCAAATTAAAACATATTTTAATAATAATATTATACTATAAAACATGTTCTTCTATTCCACTGTGCTAGGCATTTCTGCGATGCGACACGTAAGCGAATCTTATCATCCGACCGTGTGGCCTAATGGATAAGGCGTCGGACTTCGGATCCGAAGATTGCAGGTTCGAGTCCTGTCACGGTCGCACAATTTTTTTTTTTTTTTTTTTTGAAAATTTATTGAAACAATTATCCAGCGCTTACCTTCGATAATGATCATAAAAAATTTTCATTTATTAACAATAAATAATATATTATTTTATGTTTTTCTTAGTATATACATATTTTATTACATTTTTTTAATCATATAAATAAGGTTAACAATTTATAGGAAATAATATAAATTTTGCCGCCCATTATCATTTAAACAATAACATTTAAAAAACACAAATTTGTAATTTAAACCGAATTTTTCAATTTTTTTCAAGTAAAATATAAAAGAATATTTTTAAGCTACAGTGTACACTGTGCAAAGGTAAAATATAATTTTTTAAATTTTAACATATAAATAATTTACGTAAAATAGTATAAATAGATTTTTTACTGCAATAAATAGCATCGACGAGGTTTGCTTAGCAATAAAGTCTCCTTCTCCTCTATATAAATAACGACGTTCATTTATTACGTTAAACATCCATTCGACATAAATAAACAATTGCAAAAAATCTATCGCAGACCAAATTAATAATTTGTAATATATCCCCGACAACGATACCGAAACAACACTTGCCAGCTAAAAAAGTCAAACCCTCTGGCGGCCTCTCCCCGCGTCCGCCAAAAAACATTAAAATATTCATCCTCAACGCCAAAGATAGAAGCGACCTAACCTGGGCGCGTCTCTCGCGGCGACGCATCCCTCGACTGCTGCGCACAGCCGTTGCGCGGATTCCTCTCTCTCTCTCTCTCTTTCTCTCTTGCAGACTCGAAGAGAGGATCGTTGAACGCGCGCGCGACGACCGCGACGGCGCGCAGAACCAGTTCCGCCTCTCTTTCTCTCCCTTTGTTTTTTCGCTCCTTCTCGACCCTTTCGCGCCTCCTCTCTACGTTTTTGTCGCAAGGCAAGGCGAAACGCGCATTCGCGTCAACCGCCAAATCGACGATTAGTCGTCCTGTCTCTAAGCGATCACGTGTACATAGCGAGGATTTTGCCATGTGACTTGCGCGCGTGATCGACACGCGAAACGTTTTCTCTTACTCTCTCTCCCCCCTAACGTTGGCAAAAAGTAACGAGGTCTGAGACGGGTGCGGAGTCTGGGTGAGATGCTTTTGGGGAGTGAGAATGCGCAAACGTCTTTTTCTGGGCGATTAAGGCGCTAAAGGTGTGAGACAATGGGGGGAAGAGACAGAGAGGATTAGGTGATATGGTGACCGGTGAGACGTTTTAGTGTTTTGACTTGGCGAATGGTCGGGTACATATGCTTAGCTGAGAGACGTTGACAAATGTACAGTCGAGTCAAGATAAATTACTGACATATATTGTACAATTGTTTTTTTTAATATAATAATATATATAATTTTTTGTAAACTCATCGTAGCTAGCAAAAAGTATTATCAATTGTACAATAATTGTTATACTGTTAATTAAAAAATCGTCATAGCCGAGAATAATATCCATTTACTATTCAATCGAATGAATTTCATCGATATTTATAGCTCGTGAGTTTCATGGAATTATCGGTTCTTCCCCTACGATCACTAACTATACAAATCTGCACTTTGCTATCGAATGATTCATTAATAACCTCCTCGCGCTACAATTATAAAAGATTCCCACCTCTCCAACCATCGGTTTTGCAAGATCTCGGATCTCAACAATGAACCGAGCATCGCCACCTCGGCGCCTCTCCTCTACCATAAATCAGCAGCACCAACGTACGCATCTCAACAGCTCTCCGCCATCAGTGCAAGACTCAATTGAAAAGGAAACAGCGCGACGAGTCGTTGAAACTGTCTCCTACGTACACGCTCGCCGAGGGAGAATATTTTTGAAATATATGTGAAACCGAATCCGCGAAGGGATATCCCGCATAGCGACGGTAGGGTCTCGCTCTTGTGTGTGTGTATAGAGGAACGAGAGCAGCAGCGTTGCAGCGAAAGGTGCCGATCGATATTTTCTTTTCTTGGCCTGTGCGCGCACGTGTATATAGGTATACTATACTACGCCACTTGTGTGTGAGTGTGTACAGGGAGTCGGCGGGATTCTGGCCATTTATAGGTAGCGGCCGATTAGCAATTGAATGCGCGCGCCGCGGCTGCAATTTTTATAAGTCAGATATATACGAGGGAGGGACGAAAATAATGCATTCGAATGGACGCCGGTGGGTATATCTCGAGAGTCGGTTCGGCGAAAAAGCCGCTACCGAGAATAAGGCAATTGAAGGGTTAATGGGAATTGATTTTTAATTTCCGCTGTGTGGATGTGTGACGTAGGCGCGCG
>JAPYZO010011318.1:0-11613 GCA_030522905.1 Torymus flavipes
TATTCCAATATATACAAGTACAAAAAGCACTTATCGTTCACAGCAAAAAAATTCAATACAACCATTTTTTTCCCAGCATCAAATCTTTTCGTCTGCGCCCCAAAGAATTCACATTTCAATACCTCCACAAATACTCGCTCGAGCAAAAAATCACGCAATTCTCGCATCGCAGAACTACAAATTCATTCTTACCAACTTCTCTTTAAAAAAATCCCCTTAATTACATCCACGCACCGTCACTGTGTGCCACGCTATACTCCACACCACGGACGCATCTCGGAAAGCGCCGACTCAGCTCTATACAACCGAGAGAAGATCGGGCCGCGAGATACACACACACAGACAGAGCAGCGGAGGTCAGCCACGAGCGTCGCGAGATTTCGCGCTTCGCCGAGTGCGAAAGCTCGCCGGCGATTATGTGGACGGGTTATTACGGCTCGAGTGTGAGAGAGAAACAGAGTGGGAGTTGCGTCTCATAGAAAGCGGTGTGTTACACGCGCCGGTTTTGGGTAAGTGTACGAGGGGCTCGTCGAGGTTTATAGGGGGCGAGGGCTTTGAGATGTAATTGGATTTAAGTGGGAAGGCGGTGATGCTGGTGGTCGCGATAGTCGCTGTTTCTTTGCGATGGAACGTATTTTTTATTCGACTGTGCGCGTGGTACGAGTGTAGGAGTAAAATTAATATAGGATTTATAGTGCGTGAATTTGATGGTATTATGTATGACGATATCCATGCTCAATTATATAATGATACATAGAAAAAGCATTTATTTGAAGAAAAAAAATGAAAAACTTTGTGAATTAAAAAACGATCAAGTGAAGTAAAATGTTAGTTTTGCACTAAAGAAATCTATCTTGATTGGAAAACTCGTCTGTATAAATTTCGTATAGGTCATCGTTAAGCCACGTATAGCACGCTAGAATAAAGTACTTTCCAATCGTCTCGTGAAAATCACGTACAATGATCGTTCACTTGAAGAACGGGATTTCTCAGAAAAGCGGGCGGAGCTCACATCAGTCAGACATATAAATTACCATTATTGACAGATACAATCTCTTTAACGGACGGATGAGTAATGTTCCGCTCGATTTCATGCCCTCATGATTTTTTAATGGAAGTTTCTTCTTCGACAAGTCACTTAGCGGCCAAATGAGAATATCTTTTCAGACTTTTTGCCCATGGAAAAAGAGGAAGATATCTGGCTTGTAAGCGATAATTTTCTAAACAGTAATTTATTTTTTATCACAAAAGTAAATGCAATATTTCAAAAATAATTGTTTAGAAAACTATATAAAACGCGTACTAAATTCTCGAACCATCTCATCACATTGGAATTATAAATAATTTATTAAGCTTACTCTTTGAAAAGTTCTCTTCTTATAGAAAAGCAATAATACGACGACACACAGAGTTTCCCATGATAATGTTCTTTCATGAGCATTGAAAGCCCGGAAGTCCTTTGAAGCCTGGGAGAGAGAGACAAACAAATGCGTAGTCGAGTAGCAAACTCGAGACTGAAAGTCCAACTAGTCACCTCAAAGGCTCGCGACGCGCAGAGCGAATGTATCTTCGTCGAAAATTTTCAGCGAAATAGGATTGCAGAGGAACGATTTAATCAGCGTCACCGGTTCCACTGAATCGAATACTTTCCGAATCATCGATTGTTGATAGTCGAATGGTGAAAGGCTGGGTTTTAATTGACTTAAGCATTGCGGGCGCGAAAGTTATTTCTTAATTGTTTTTTTTTTTTAATTTCCGTCCTAGAATGCCAAGATATTATAAAAATGTTGAATTACGAAATAACGTATATCCAAGTAATTATACTACTTCAATAGCTTTTTAATATCGAGAAAATTTTATAAATGCATCCTTTAGCATGGATTATTACACAATAATTTTTTCAGGGAATTGAAAAATTAATTGGGTTTGAAATTCTGAGAAAAATATAACCTTTACCATCATCGTTAAAAATGCAATTAAACTTGCTTTTCCCCTGTATATTGTAAGACAATAATATAATAAGTAATAGTAGAATTTTTAGATGAATTGTATTATTTTTGCATTATGTATTTTGCTAAAAATACTTCCATCTAATTAACATGTTAGCTATAAAATATGCTCAATTTTCCATCAGGGTCCCCTACACATGAAATTACTTGCTTTACTAATACTTTTTCATACTATTTTCTCTATATAATAATAAACGTATAATCGTTACAGTCTCTTCCTAAAAAAATATAATGGCACTTGTTCTTAGAACTTTTTCTTTCTGCTATTTATGTGAATTTCGATACAACACATATATTACACGATATACTAAATCATGCCATGGCTAGAACTTTTATTTCTTTCTTGTAAAGCAAAACCAATTCTCGATAATATATATCAGTTTAGTGAAACACTTTCTAAATAACCCCCATCGGACTCGTCCACTTCAACACAAGATTCACGTACGAAAAAGAAGAAGAAAAACAATTTACCAACATCTCTCTCATTTCGTCAAAAATATCCAGAATAAAAGCGGCACGAGTATACGCAAAACCTCGGTTTGCATTCTCACCTGCAAGCACTCGCATTTCACGAGGTAAAAAAAAAATAAAGATCGATTCGCCCGAATAAATCAGACTCTCATTGTCGCGAGCGCGCTCTCTCAATCAATCAACCGCTAGCGCGTCTTACTAACGGCTTCAAAGAGTTTACAGAGAGGAGGTCACAGTAGTAGCAGACCCGAACGTGTGTATATACCTATATCTACTACAGCGGTTCGCGCAAAGCGAAATGTAAGAGTTTCGCGGGATTTGTTTTGCGAAGAGGATTTTAGGAGCGAAGTTTCGCGCTCGCGGAGACGAGCCGAAGAAGAAGAAGAAGAAGATGGATGCGGTCCCACGGCTACGAGTCGCTGGTAAGAAGATACAGTAGCAGAAGTGCGAAGTAATTGATTCGACTGTAAAGTTTCCAGCAGAGAGAGGGAGGATATTTTATTTAGACGTCGCGGAGAATTTTGAATGTTTAACTTGGCGAATAGAGCAAGTTGACGAGGGTATATAGAGAGCGCGTGGTCAATGTTTTAGATGCGCGCTTGTACCTGGGGGCGTATTGAATCTTGTAAGGCCTCGCTTCGATGTACTTCGTGGGTATATGTGTACATTGTTACAGAAGCTCATGCTACGCTCTTCTATCTATGTACGAGAGAGTTGCCGTAAACTTCGGAGTGAATATTAATGCGGTATTTTCGAATAATCTAGTGTCTTTAGAAAACAGAGTATGTACTTACTGAGTAAACTTTGTTTTTAAATATTCATATGTGTTTTTTATGGTTATGATAATAAACTAAAAAGTATAAAATCAGTTTAAAATTTAATGAACTATAGAAGCTTATTTATTGAAATGAACGAAGTTGATGATATTGCTGCATTAAATATAAGATAACATGACTTTCCGCGCAAAAAGGTGACCAATGAAAAAACAGAGTGCTGATGCATTGCACTTTTTAATAAACAACGGTTACCGCACAATCGCTAAGATGTTGACGAAACAATATAACAAAAAAACCTTAAAAAAAATGAAACGAAAGATTTTTCATTCCAAACGATAGCCCATTAATCCAAAAACCACGAATATGATTCTCCTCTTCGCCTTTCTTCATCTCGTCTCTGCCCGCGCGCGATCATTACCGTAACTCCAGCGCCTCCCCATCTACCTCCGCACAGATAAATCCAGCAACCTATAGCACCTCAGCACCGTGTCTGTCCAAGGCTACTGCGTCCGCCTCCGAATAACATCTCCCTCTCTCTCGGCTAGCTCGACTTTAAACACTTTAGCTCGGGCGCGCACGGCGGCGGCGGCGGCGGCGGTGGCAGCGGCTTATTAGCGCGGAAGGTCGTGCCAAAGTGCCGCTACTTATGCCGTGCTACGGTCTTCTAATTTGGCATTGCAAGTGCAGCGGTGGCAGCACTCGCGCAATTACCCAGCGCGGCAGGGCTGCCGTCGAGGCATTGCGTATATAATAGGCGCTGAGCGAGAGAGAGAGAGAGAGAGAGAGGGATATATGGTACAGGGGAGAATTGCGTTATAGGCCAGCGGCGTTTGCAACGCTATTGCACGTGAGATTGACGGGGATGGAGTAAATGCAGGAGGTTTGTTTTAGGATCGCAATAGGGGTGGAGATTATGGGGTGAGATTGAGGAAAGGGTTTGGTAATTGGCCTGCTGAGATTTTGGGAGAGAGTAGGTGCGACATGGTTAGTTGGTGATTAGAAGGAATGACAGAGGGTGTGGAGAGAAGTTTGTGCAGTGTAAGATTACGTGGATGATGGATAGATAGACGACGCACGTTAGGTACTACAATTATTTACGCTCGGTTTCTAAGTATGCAGCGGTTAAAAAGTATTTAATTTAAAAGCTACATAGGAAGAATAATTAGAATTCATGGATACGAGGAAGTGTCGAAATATATCTTATATCTAATGTAAATTATAGGTTTAGGTTAAATAAAGTCTTACAATTTTATAATCAAATTCGGCCAGATGGATGAAAACGAGCCCTTTTCTTATCAGAGAACAAACCTCGAAACGAAGCCTTATAAAAAACCAATTGCTTAAATATGAATAATGTAATAAAATGTGTACAAGTAGAAATACCTGAATATTGTCAGGCATACGCACTCTTTTCCATCAGAGACTATTTCCGTTCATTTAAATACAACTGTAACTCAAAAATTATAATAATACACGTGAAAAACCATTTGGCAACAACTATATCGCAAACTAATTATATACGAATAATCTAAAATTCTCAAAGTTACCATGAGTATATAGCACTATAGCATTCCACACGACTACCGGCGAATAACCCTCCAGATTTCGGTGAACCGTCTCGCGCACCGTGCGTGCATATATATACGATACATATCAAACTGTCAAGCCGCGCGCGAAATGAGCGCGAGACGTGCGCGATGGATGTGCACGCGGAGACTCGAGACGTTCTCCCATAGCGTTTTCGCGAATTGACGTTAGAGCGATGTCGAATGCTCCCACGCGAGAAACGATGCGCCCCCCCCCTAACTCTCTGCGTCTGATGCACGTGGTAGATTGAACGTCACTCGGTTTATGAATAGTGTAACGTGTAATTAACCATGCGAAAATGTTAATGGGAGCGAGGGAATTGTATATAATATTATATATGCGCGCCGTTCGAGAATACTATGCTACTCAGCTAAAAGTTATTGTTTTTTGAGTCTGGTATTATGCGCTTTGCATATAGAAATTTCATTGTATTTTAATATTTTTTTTACTAATTAATCAATATGGTAATTAGTAGGATAGTTTAATTTGGTATAAATTAATACAAAGAATATTACTTCTTGAGTAAATTTCACTTCAAAATAAAGAAATAAATTGTCACCATCTGTACAAAGATTTTTTTACAAAAATCACCACCTTCAATGCTATATAATAATCATTTAGCTCTAATATCTATGATGATGTATCTTTACGAAAAAGTTTTTAGGTATATCAAGAAAACCAGGAATGCCGCACTTCATTATCAATATTTATGCAGTCATTCTACATATTAAGTAAATATTCAAACCGAGTAATTTATTCCGACCACGTTATCGCTAGACTTCCAGATAAACATGCGACTTAATCGAAAATGCCGCACTAAATATCCCGTTCTCCGAAAGCCACAACTCTTCGCAACCTTTACCTCTCTCATACCCTTCCTCCCATAGACACGCATCTCTCTCTCTCTCCGTCCTTCCGCACCCGTTGCAACGACGACGAATCCGGTGAGAAACTTGGCGTGTCGAAACGAGATTAGAAGTGAAATGCAAACTTCTCGCATCGGAGATATAGAACTCTCGCGCATGCAGTTCGGCAAACTCGATTTGACGACGCGTGTTTCGCGGACCAACTTGAACCAGCCTCGCGCATTTTGGTTTCCTGTGCGCGCGACTCCTGAAGCTTGGCGACGCAGCTGCAGTCCGAGTGCACAACAGCCAGAGCTAAGTGAGTGCATTTATGCCGATTAAGTTAATCGGAATCTTTAAGGGGACGTGCGGCTGGGAGCATATATTATATAGTATTTATAGGTTTAATTACTGTTGGGGGATTGGACGTGTGATTTGGATTTTGATGAAATTATAGTCGAGAAGGAGTAAATTGTGATTTCTATGAACGATTGTATAGATGAATAACTTTGAGGGCTACTTACTCAGATTTAAATCTGTTTATGAGAATATCTTTGTAAGTAATCTTATGATTCAAATGACTTCAATTCTTATTTAGGAGATTAGGTAGGATCGTTGAATAAGGGTTAAATAAAGGCTAACAATGAATTTATATAGGTTTTCGCCTTTGGCAATACTTTATTATATATTAATAAATAATAATTACACTTTCGTTATATAAATATTATATACTTAGCAACGAACGCGGAGACGCAATCTTGGACGTTTTTTTGTCTATTACAGCTGATAAGCAGCTAATGAGAGACGTAACTTAGAGCATAATCATCTCTCCCTGTTACTTTCTATTTAAATAATTAAATATTACGGTAAACGCCGTTAAAAAATGTAACTGCTTACATTAATATCATATCCTTTTATAAAGTAACTATTATTATTTTTTAAACGTACCTCGACCCCTTTCTTTTTTCCGCAGAAAATAAAACAACTGTTTTCCGTCCTTATATTACATGCGTTTGTATAAAATACAGCAAAATCCATTGCTAATAATCTTCAATAAATCACTGTACAACAAAATTCTATTTGTCTTTGAACGAATCCATTCCATTTTATTTATAATAAAATGTTGGATGTATGATTCCCTAGAAAATAGATCTTTATTCTTTAAGAATAAAGTTATCTTATAGAAAAATGAAAACTGTCTATTATAACTCCATTGTAATGAAGCTAAGCACCAGTACGTGGGTGAAGCGCGTATCCTACTTCAACCCATATAACGTAAATTAAAGTTACGCGACGAAATTTAACTACCTGCTTCATTAAACTAAATTTTAAGGCAATCAAACTAAATTTATATTGATTAAGTTTCTATTAAGGCTTTCATCTCGTGGCGCATTTTTCAGTCAATCAAGGTCGCTAATTGTTTAATCGCTCAATTAAACTAGCGTGACAGTTTAAATAATGTAATTGACGCACAAAATTTAATTTTGTATTCTGTAACATTTAATAACTAGAAAGGCTATTAAATAACTATATAAATGCATTTAAATTAAATCGTTAAAATAAAAAAATATTTCGTGTCCTTTCTTAATACCAGTTGTTTGTGAATTGTCCGTAACGAATGTTTTTACAGCAGTAAATAAGAAACCTCTTTCAGCTTTAAATAAAGCGCGACATTTAAATTTTTAAGGAGAGATAAAGATTTTAAAACATGCTAATGTAATCAATTATCGGATTTTAAATTTTCTTTGCAAAAAGAATACTGAAAACAAAGTCGGTATTTAAAGATTCTATTTAAATTGCCGACGTACACTGTCAATGACTGCACGTAGCATTGCATGCTAATACAGTTATCACAACGAAACGTGCCCTCTCTTTCTCTCGTACGGATGTATGCAAAACAAAAAAGGTTCAACAACGGAATCGCATTGCAATCTACTAGAGTGTACGATGCATAAATATGTATGAATGAGCAGTATTAGCTCAGTTCATTTTATTGGTTGGTGCAAAGAATTGCCAGTTTTGACCGACAACCACCTTGGCGATACTTTTTCCTTTCATCTGAATATTCATATTCGAAAGTATGTATTTATTTTAAATGCTTTGTATGATAAACAAAAATATATTTTTTGCGTAACAAATTAATTTTTGACGTCTTTCTTAGCAGAATTAAAATTTTATAATAGGACAGTTTTATCTCAAGGTTTCATAGTTTTAATCTCTCAAATAAAAGAATTTTAAAATTGGGACTAAACGAAGTGTGTATTTAGAATTTAATAAAATCATTTGATGATTTAGGCAGTGATAAAATCCATTATTAATAAAAACTTTTCATAACCATTAAAAAAGTCAATACCTAATGTTAAGATTCTTTTTAAATTAAAAACTTAACAAACTCTCCAACAAAAGTCTTAAAATTCAAATATAAATTAAGCGTATCAATATTATTTGTTAACAATAATTAAGAATATTTGAATAATATATATTATTCATTCGATTAAATTTTGATAAACAATATATAAAAAAACATTGGCACTTGCAATTAAACACAGTTCAAATGTAAACCATACATTTTCTCATCTGCATGAGCATAAAAGTAAATTTTCATTTACCACAAATTCAACTAATCCTTGCTCATTATATAAACCACGCAAACGAAAGAACCATTTTCGTATCTCAACACAAAAATTTCCAATGCCCCTATCCGCGCGCGAATATAATCCGAGAGAGTCGAAAGAACGTCATCTCCTCACGCAGCCGACTTTCTTCTCCGTCTCACTGGCTTGCGCATCCGTCGGTTCAGGTCTCACCGTATCGTCTGGGACATGTGCAGCGGCGTGAGCATCAGTTCGAACGCCGCGTCCTTGAGATTAGCGCCGCGCAGATTCGCCTCGTGGAGATCCGAGCCCGACAGGTCGCAGCACTGCAATTTCAGAAAAGAAATTTTTACGCACGCGTGCGTATTATATAGGTACGTTCTTCCTTTGTAAAGCAGGAGTATAATGCGCTCGGCGCGAGCTTTGATCGGATTTAGTTCTTTGCAGGAGGAGAATAAGACGAGGGAGCGGCTTCACCGGGGGATGTTTGTGTTTGGGTTAGGCGAACGCTCTCTGAATGTAGAGGGTGAGGGGATCCTTGACTTTTCGAAGAGGATTTTAAATATGCTGTTTGTGCTTTTTATTATACGGCAGCTGGAATGCGCTTTTTAAAACCGACAATGACTTGTTTATTTTTTCATCCAATAAGAGTTTATTTGGTGACAAAATATTATAAGCTAGCTAGCTTTCCTAGGAAACAAGCATTAAATTGGGAATGTTTATCGGGGCTTAAAAAAGAATCCGTAATGGACAGATCGTACACACAAATGGCGTATTTCAGTTTTGAACGAAACACTAATTGAGTTACGATAAATTGCAGATTATCAACGTTTAAGGAGAAAATTCGATGTTGTGAAATAATGTATTTAGTCAATCGAGCACGCTAATTGCCGTAATGAAAATTCTATTAGGAAAGCTCTACACATTATCGAGCTACGGTATATTTATCAATTGTACAAAGGCTAATTTACCTATTGAAATGTTACCATGTTTAACGCAATAAAAAGAAATGGATACTTCGTTAACAAGAAAATTACAATAATACGTTGAAACAGATAGGATAACATATTTGACAATAAAATATCTCTATTAATACAGCAAATAATGTTTTATAAATAAAAAGCACTGGTGTATCTATCAATTATCGCTACTGTCTTACTTTTGTTTTTGAATCGCTCTTTATAAAATCAAAGAATAAATTTAAGGGAAATTTGCATCTGTAAAGATAATATTCCCTCAAAAATAAAGCAGGATCCATACCGAAAATACTGTCTATGTAACTAATCTAACTTCGACTTACCTCGAGATCCGCACCGGCTAGCACAGCCGACCTCAGATCGCAATTCTTCAGTATCGCGTTCTTCAGCGTCGCGACGCGCAGATTCGCCGCTGCCATGTTGCTACCCTCGAGATTGGCGTTCTTCAGGTTCACGCCTTCCATATTAGCGGGTAGTCCGCTCGGGTCCTCGAAGTTGCACGCGTGCAAGTTCGCGCCCTCGAGGTTCGCGCACACCATCTTCACGCAGACAAGCTGTGCGCCCTCGAGGTTGGCGCTAGACAGGTCGGCACGCTCCAGACAGCAGCCTGTTAGGTTGGCGCCCGATAGATTGCTGCCGCGCAGGTTCGCGTACTACAGGGAAATTTCAGTTATTAGACTTTGTTTAACTAAACCCATTTTATCTACTTCTGCTATTTAGGATTGCATTGGAAGCTGATTTTTCAATAGTTTTTCTGTATAGAAATCGAATATTTGGTGAATAGATATTTATTTATGCTTTTTGCAACACTGAATGATTTATAAAATGTCTCGATCATCTGAAGATGTACCTTTAAATTACTTTATTTATTATAATGCGGGGAAATTATTAATATAAGAAAATGCGTTTATAGAAGTCGAAAAAATGTTTTTTTTTTTTCATCACTTTTAAATTAACAATATAACGTAATTACAAAATCCTGAAAAAATCCTCAGTCTATCAGTTTAGCCTTTGGCTTTTCGAAAATAGGTCTCAAATCAAACCGATCAACTAGCCTATTTCCAAAGACACCGCACCATCCAATCAAACTCAAAATCGTCAAAAACACGAAAACGTGTATCCACGATCGGCAACATTGACTTCCGGATCCGGAGAAACGCGCGTACACCGAGGAAGTGCGATAAAAGATGAGTTAATCGCACGCGCGAGGGAGAGAGACAGCCACATGACGAAGCGAGCAAGCGAGCGGGGCCGCGTGCGACCGACTCCATTTCCGGTCGGACGACATCAAATTTCCTGACGTAAAATAGTTTGCCCGAGCCCCCACGCGAGCTGCGGCTTTCCTCGTCCTATCCCCCTCGGGACTTTGGCTCATTATATATATGTGTAGGTGAATACACAGACGGGCGTGTGTGGATTGGACGCGTGGAGAAAGTTTAATTTCGACGGGTGGGCTAATTCTGTTCGATTGTGCGTATGACGTT
Source organism: Torymus flavipes (assembly GCA_030522905.1). NCBI lineage: Eukaryota > Metazoa > Arthropoda > Insecta > Hymenoptera > Torymidae > Torymus > Torymus flavipes. The sequence continues at coordinate 10,744 of JAPYZO010011318.1, forward strand.
CGTGGGCGATGCGGAAGCGATCTGGAGAGTCTATAGAAAGCGACAGTGGTACACGAATCAGTTGAACAGAGATGTGCGAAGATTTTCTTGATTTTTTAAAGAGTTTACGACTGCGTTATAGGTAGTTTTCCGATTATATTGCACATACTTTATTATCGTGCTTTGTGTCTCGTTGTTTTGACAAATAAAAAAATGTTGTTGGCTTTATATTTTAATTTCACGATAAACGTTTAGTGAAAGACAATTCTTTATCAAACCTTTTTAAAATATAAAGTGATAAAATAGCAAGATGTACCTTAAAGTTGATATTCCTTAAATCCAATCGCGAGAGATCAGCACCAACTAAATTTACCCCTTGAAAGCGCAGCTCGGCGCTCGTAGGCGTCGACATAATAGCTCTCAAAACGTCTCTTCTTGTAAGTGACACTGTGTCTTTTTCCTTCTTTTCCTCTTCCTTGGCCATTTCCTCCAAAATACTGACAGCTCCCTCAATACCGTAAAATCGAGCTTCCTCCAAGACACCTAAATAAAGTTTTTAGTTTTATTTTGATATTATTATCTTAAAAAAGATTCTTACTTTACTATATTTTAAATATTGCAAATAAATAAAGTTCTTTTTATGAAAAAGTATTGTAATTTTGATTTGTCTTTATATACTTAATTAAGTTCTTTTCTTACATCGGTAGCCAATTGTATTATTTTTTTTTTTTAGCTAATATATATGTATAATCTAAGCATTTCAAATCTTTAATGTCCTATTTCTGATGTATTTTTTTAACTACACCCACCTACTGGATTAAGAACAGGATCTATTATTAATTGACCATGCCTTAAATAATTTAATATTGGTTCAAAATATGTAGGACTTCG